>BLXT01005626.1:72780-94906 GCA_019648995.1 Plakobranchus ocellatus
TTTTTTTTCCCTTAACCAACAGAGCCACTGACGTAAGATCAGACTGTCAAACACAAAGGATAGCTCCGACGCTTCGACAAGTAGCCAACTTGGTGTGCGCTCGCATGAAAGAAAGAGAGTATTTCAAAACATGTATTGTTGGACACGTGAACTGCTGCCTCCAGTGTGACATCAGCCCTTCAAGTTAGCTATGACAAGTCGCTTCGCTTCCAGTGTGAGCCTACGCTTAGCCAACTGAACATGAATCCCTATACCTTGATCTCAGAATCAAAATATGTGTTGTTGGCGGCACTGTGATAGTACTGATACTGATAACAGCAGTGCAGATGGTGCTAGTCCCGGCTCTAGTGGGGAATCCAAGATGGGGTCAAACAGATTCCGCGTGTTTCTTTTCTTCCCCCCAAAACCTCCTTGCTAGTACATATGTACCAGGTCTGAACCTGGTACTTCACCTTCAAAAGAACCAGACTTGGCCATCACAGATGGGAAGGCACTGAGATAGATACTCCCTTGATTGTTACTTGAATGAAGGAAATTTTGCCTGAGATGAAGAAACCTAGCGCCCAGCAGAAATAGATGGGAAGCCTCAGGCCTGGCATTATTTTTGCGACCTTGCATTATCAAGCTTCGCACGTCTTTTGCCTCCTTTAAAAAAAATGTTTTTTTTATTTTATTTTATTTTATTCAAGTCTTTTATTTCAAAACAGACAGTAAGCAAGTTTCACAAGAGGCTAATACTAAAGACTAAAGTGTACATAGTTTTAAAAAATGAATAGAGAAATATATATATATAAAGAAAAATACAACCAAATAAAAAAAATACTGGACCGGGTGTTAGTTAAGATATTATTCATCTAATATAATATAAAAATGCTTCCAAAGAACAGGAAAAGCTTTAAAAAACATGGGTAAAACAACACTTTAAAGCAATCATAAAAGCTTATTCTACGGAAAGGCGTGCACTGGCTAGGGTCATAGGCTAGGAGTGCTCACAACCCGCCATCGAATCATTTGCCGCTATTGAATATAATGTTCTTGATCAGTTATACGTTATTGAATAATTATTCGTCGTTGAATAATTATTCATCTATGGATGATTTTTCGTCAGTGTCTCATTGTTCGTCTGCATCCCTATCATAGGCTCTCTCCTGTGGTCCCTTGATTGTTACTCTAATAAAGCAAACGTCGCCTGAATGGGGTTCTAAGTTACATTCAAGGCTATTCTTAATCTTTTATTCGTAAAATACAATTAAAAAATATATGTTTATTCGAAATATATTCAATATTCGCCTGAAATTATTCATTATTCCTTCACGGCTGTAATATTCATGATCGAATGAATAAAGTCGAATAGTTCAGTGGTTTGAGTAAAGATAATAGAGCTTATGTAATGGAAGTAATTTTAATCTTAAATAATGTTATAAATAGGCATCAGTTTTTGCCATAAACACGTGCACATAGTAAAAGTCGGAGCTTAGTTCTGTAAATGCACACCGTGGAAACTGGGTTCTTATAGATCTAGCCTACCTCCAAAGAAATTAATACATATCTAGATCTAGATCTAAATTTAGATCTACATTATAGATCTAAATTTAGATCTAATCTATCCTGTTGTGACCAAAAATACCCATAGAGATGATCTTGGGTTTGGTTGGTATGCTAAATCCCAATATACCATATTATCTTCTAGAATCTAGATCTAGATGTAGATTAAACCTTGTTTTTAGTAGGTTACCCTTTTTTCCCCCAATGTGTGAAGAAAGAACATCTAAATTTAGATCTTTATCTAGATCTAGAGTCTAGATCTAGTTCTAGATAAGATTTTAGAATCAAGATCTAATCTAGATCTAGATGTATAGAATATACATGAAAAAAACAAAACAAAATTGTAACAGTTAAGATCTAGATCTAGGCTAGACGATCTAAATATATACTAGAGGATCTGAAAATGGGCATTCATTGTATCTAGAATCTAGATAGATCTAATTTAGATCGAGACTAGAGGTTTAGTTTGCTTTTTGTGTATAGCCAATCTACAAGGTGATTTCAGGCTTTCATGCCCCTCCTCCCCCAATCAGGCCGAGGCAGTAGTGGCGGAGCTCAAACCCGTGACAGAAAGGTACCTGTAGATCTCAGGGCGTACTTACCAGTCACCATTCCACTAAAGCTCCATCTAGGCCTAGCTAGAGGATCTAGAGTAGATATTTGAAAAATCTAGAGAATCTGAAAAGGGGCAATTGATGGTATGCCACTTCTATTTCAAGATTCAAAAGGAATGCATTGAAATTTTTGACTAAAAAAATTTATCTGTTCATTGGTGACTGTTAAAACCATCAAGCCTGATAGCTTGATAGGTCTAGATCTAGACAGCTCATTATACAAAATAGCTTTGTCTCCAGAAAACAGATTTAGAAGATTTAACGATTTATAACTCTTAAGAAAAAAATGTTACAAAATACCCTATCATACCACCACCTTTTCACAAAAAAGAAGAGATGCACAAAACTTGTTAAAAATATGGTGATCCTTATAATCTGCAGTCCTTACAAAACGGATAATATTAACAAAATTAAGTGACTTTTAGTTATCAGATCCGATTAAAAAAATGAAACACAATGGTATAATAATGAAATACAATTTTTGAGATCTCTAACATTTTATTTCCAAATCAGGGCTTATCAACTAAAAAAAACCCAGTTCAATTCATAAGTATTATCGGTAGGCATAAACATGAAACGAAATCCGCATTAACTTGTAGGAACAGCAGATGGAAAAGATTACCAAAGGCATCCTTACCATCTGTGGTTGCTACAAAACCGATAATACTGACAACATGAAGTGATAACTAAAATCTGATCGAGAAATAAAATGTGATGGTGTGAAAATGAAAAACAATTTCTTGAGATCACTTTCTAAAACTATCAGAAAAGTGAACTCTTGTTGCGAAAGTCAGATGATATTGAAATCATTCAGCAATGATATCCAAAACCTTAAGAGAGCTGACAAGATTTATAAAAGCTCATCTAAATCTAAATTTGTCAAATTCCATATCTGATTTCTAAGGAGAAGAATCAAATTCATTTAAAATTATATGTAAGCCTTCTGTAAAAAACATTCCTGATCTTTTAAATGCTCTCAAGGCTCTGAGGTGGTTTTTAATCTGAAGTCTATAAATGACCATGCCATGATACTTAGAACTTATTATTGTATTGCCCAGAATCTCTAATTTGTCCATCCTGTCAATGTGTTTCAGTGAGAGCTACAAAATAAACTGATTTCGTTTTTCCACTATACCTGAAACATTTCTTTTAAGGACAGGATAGAATGCAAAGCTTTTTTCATCCTTCAAAAAATATGAAGTTGAGTACACCACTTGCTGTCTTATTGAGAGACTTACCTAGGCCTAACTTCAGAAATCAGATAGCTGAATTATGAAGTTAGGCCTCGGCATAGGCCAAGTGTCATCATCATCAAGTGCCTTGCATGTAAGCGTTGGCGATCATGTCCCTCCACAAATCCCTATCTTTGACGGCGGCCAGTATATCTGACACTTTTCCTGGTCCAAGCCATGTGGCCAGTCCATCCATTATCTTCTTCCTTCGTTTTTGGATTTGACTTTTGGTCTGGACATGATTTTTCTTTGCAAGTGTTACTCATAATGGGTTGCAATTTCCTTCTATTAGGGCAGTACCCATACTGGGCGGGTTGTCTCAGCCATTGTGCTATTATACCATCCTCTGCCCGACACAGCAAGAGGCAGACCAGTTCCAAAAATATTTTGGCTGCTTCACCCCTCATCCATCACCTGCCTGCAGTGATTTCACGTAACCCTGATTGGGGGGCTTAGTGGGTGCTCAATCTTGCCCAAGGATTTCCCACAGGCTAGTGGAGGGAAGGAGGCACCTCACTTCTGCTGTTAATGAAATTCTTTTCACCCCGCCACCCAGAGGCCAAGTGTAGCCAAACGATTAACTCTATCCGTACATGTGGGGTAATTTGTTACCCCAAGGCTTCTTTTTAATGTTTAAGAAATAGTTAAAATGGGAATTTTTCTTTCAGCTTTCCAGTATTCCTCAAAAATTCAATTTGACATATGATTACATAATAATGATTGATAGAAAATCAATAAGAAACTGACTTGAAAATCATTTCTGAAACCCTTCATTTTCTTTTTTTTTAACAATGTAAAGTATGGGTGTTTTTGTTTCCCCTCATGTGGTATGAGGTTACACAGTTACCTTACTTGTACTGATAAGACTATATTGATATTTTATTTTTTAAAATGTGGGGGCACTCAGTTATCCCCAACATATGGATACGACAAGAAAACATTTCAAACAAATAGGTTTAAGATTTCTCAATCTTGTTGCCAAACTTATGGGCCTTAACAAAAGGTCTTATGTGCAGTTTTGGATAGCTATCAATACTTCAAGCCATTTGATATTAATGCAGTAATGAGAGGTTGCAGAAACACTAAATAGATGTTTTTTTTTGTCTTTTTTCTTGAAATTCCACCAGTAAGAGAGCATGTGTGTTTGAAGGCATCCTTTCACCAAAATTCACCATGTTCATACTTTCATGGCTTTTTTCTTTCAAATATAAAAAAATACATCTTCTTTACTAATATAACCAAAGACTTGTTTTATTGGCTAAAATTTACTACCAGTATCAAAATAAATATAAATGAACTTAAAATAATCATTATGATAAAGTGTCTTGTGAGTAAAGTTAGCAAAAATCAAGTATATATAAAATTAGGAATAATAATTATAGTATAAGATTTTTTTTTAATATCTAAAATTTAGAAAGACAGCACTGGCCATCTCTTTAACTAACTACCGACTATCGATTGCTCTACGGTGATTTCTGTTCTACAAATGCCACTTTCTTTTACTCTACCTCTCTACTTATTCTAATTAAGTTGGTAAAGCATTAAATGCGATACCATCATAAAACCTTTTCGAACAATTATTTAAAGGTTACCAGATCTGCCAACATTCCTTTTTTGCGTGGCAAAAATTGTGATGAGTACCGGTACTGTACCAAATTCTGTTTTCCAGAAAGGTGTGCTAAATTGTCCTTTTGGGTGGAACAGAAAAAAATCTCTAAATTCCATTTGTATCAATCGTATTTCAACAACCATGGTATTTCACTACAAACTCTCTAAATTGTATTGAACAATATTTTCAGTACATCTATTATCAATATAACCAATTATTTGCTTTGCTTTGCATAAGTTTATTCAACACGCTGTAAGAGGGAACAGAATAACCCTTTCTCTATTGATATATCATAAGGCTACTTGTTCCTGCAGAACCAGACTCGATGCCATAGATTGATACTTGTGGTCAGTACATGGGGATGTGTAGCCTATGTAGCGCTCATTTCAAGCCATCAAGGAGCCATAATGCTTCAGATTTAGAGCATGACATACATTGTATTTTGCTTGCAACAATCCAATAATAGGGATGCAGAAGCCGCCTCTCTGCATCTAAAGGCGTCTTTCTTGTTATTTCAGTTTTTGTTGACTGTTATTCTCATGATTGATACTATAATGATAGGGAACTTATATTATTCTGTAGGCTTTTTTATTACTAGTACTAGGCTAATGAAATCATGCCGAAAGAAGCTAAATTTGAGCGATTATTTATTAAAACATAGATGGATGCAACTGCAATTTCAAGGACACATTTGCCAAGCAAACTCTTATTATAACCTAATAGAGCGCCTACCTGGGTTTGACATTGATATTATTGCCACTGAATTTTTGCCATTTCTTTAGTAGTAATTAGCACTTTAAAAAAAGTTAAGTGGGTCTCACGCTTAGTCCAAGCATCTGGGAACCAGGAGTAGGGTACTGATTGTTCTTGGCATACGGCATTATGAGGTAGTTTGCCATTTGTTTCCTCGCAGCCTTTACTTTTGCCGGGTCTTAAGAGACCTAGCCATGCATGGGAGCAATGAAAAATTGACTTGGCCCGGACCGGGATTTGAACCATGAACCTCTTACTTGATAGTCAACTGCCCTACCAGATGAGCCTCCGCTCCAACCTAGCATTACAGGTGTATTTATGTACTGCAGCCTATGGAAGTCAAAATGCATAAATCTTCAAAAATTTTAGAAGATTTACATAAATAGACAAACAGATGGATTGGTACGAGAAGGAGTGGGTGGTCATTCAAAACCTGGATATCAAGTTTAAATTGAATTTTTTAAGCAAATGGAATTAAAAAGTGGGTGATGTTTAACAAAAGGATAGGCCTATTACTTTGTCTCAGTAATCTCTTTCCACAAACAAATAAGCAGTCAAAAAACATTTTGTTTGGATGGATTGTATTCCACAGTTTAATGCATACTTGAATATATTTTTTTAAAGGTTTGAAAAGAAAAATAGTCAACAATATACTCTGAGCAAGTTAACAATAACCATTTAAAAAATGCTGAGTATTTAAAAAAGATAATTTTTCTTTTCTAGCCCTGTACTTTAAGATTCATATGGTCTGTGTAAACCACTATAACATCCTTATGTTCTGGCTGTCTCTTTATTACCGTTGTCTGTGTTTGTGTTCTCTCCATCAGCATTCTCTCTTCTGGCACAACCTCCTTCACTGTAGTATGTTCAAACTCTAAATCTACTATCTTTATCTCTTCTGGTACTTTGTCCCCTGGTATTACCTCCCCCACTGTTGCCTGTTCTGGCACTACATCTACAATTATGCAAAACTTGCCGATTCTGGCTGTATTGATGATGTACAATATTGAAATTGCAAGTTTTGACTCTTTTGCCAAATTTTTCCGTGCGCCAGTGCTTTATTATAAAAATATTTCATACATTTTATTAATGGTCTACATTTTAAGGGCAAAGAAGACAATTGAATAAAATCTAAAAGATTAAGCGAG
This sequence comes from Plakobranchus ocellatus, assembly GCA_019648995.1. NCBI lineage: Eukaryota > Metazoa > Mollusca > Gastropoda > Plakobranchidae > Plakobranchus > Plakobranchus ocellatus. The sequence goes on from BLXT01005626.1 coordinate 79,682, forward strand.
TTCTGATCAAGATGTGCGGTCTAGATCAAACTTAGAGCCACAGGCCTATTCTTTCCTTTCATTATTCAATAAAAGATGTTTAATTTAGTTTAGTAAATGAAAAATATTAACTATGAGGCTTTTCTTTTCTCAGAAATAGGTTCTGTGGACCTGAAAGGATCTGAAAGGAAAGTTTAACACTGGGAATAATACAATAAATGAAGATCTAATAATTTAGTTTTTTAATCTGCATAGGCATACTGGCCATTTTTAAAGTGAAAGGCATAAGGCAATTCCTGAACTAGAAAAAAAAAAAAAAACTGCAGAAAGAAAATGTCAAACAAGCAAGCATTAAATATCAAATTGTAAAAAAATAAATCAAGGCAGTGCAGTGTGCGAGAAGAAAGGCAGTGAACAAGACGGGTAATAACTAGTATACATCAATTCTGTCCCCCTCTGTGTATCAACCCTCCCTCCCTCTCTCACACTCCCTTAATACTTTACGAATTAAAATAAAAATTTCAATTAACACATTCAAATCCATAGCTTAAATGAACACAGGATTTTTTTTCTTTTTTTTTGTCACATTCTCCCATCCACCTTTCCTCTCTTTCTTTCTCTCTTGCTTGCTGCCTTAGCTCACAACTGTACTCAAAAAGCGATTTCTCTTACAGGTAAGCTATGAACCTGAATAACTGTAACTCCCTAAATAAATTGTCCTTTTAAAACTACGATCATGATTGTTCCACTAAAGAGGTGCGATTCAATCAAAGGACACAATCTCTCCCTTCTGCCACCAGTTTTGTCTTAATAAGCCACTCTCCCACAAAAAGTCATTTCTAAAAATCACTCTCCTTCTAACTAAACCAAAAATCGCCTCAGCTGAATACCGGTATATCATTTATCCCACAAAATTTTGAAAATTGACTTTTTTGTGTTATCTGAACCCTTGGTCTATTCCACACATTAGAATAAAACCTTAAATTTAAAAAACAATGTTTAAAAGCATCAGTTGCGTAATAAAGAAATCGCACATATGCAGCCTGCCTTCACACCAGGTGATGAAACCAACCAACCCACACTGAGCCGGCCATGTGTGAATTGACCGGTTTAATCACCTGAGAGTATGCCTACCCCATGCTCAAATGACCAGCGCCTGGCTGTGTATGCCATGCGTAGGCAAGGAAGGTGTCATCTCGTTTTCATCATTCTGTTATTAATGATTATTTACAAAGTAAAGTGGCTAGTTATGGGAAAAGGGTCAGAAAGCATGGTCAAGGGAAAATTGAATAAAAAGAATCAAAATTCAGCAATAATTTTAATCTCTATAAATAAGATTCGTCAAGAAACTAACGGGATGTTAAATACCCTTCCCAAAGTTAGGGTGCGCCACAATTTGACATTTCTCTGGATTTGAAAACAGTCACAGTCCTGTGGCTAAAAGAGGAAAGACTGCTTGTTTAATTTGTGGTAGTAGTAGTAGTACTTTTTTTACTTATGTTTTTTAATGTTTTGTAAGAGAAATTCTGATTACAATTACTACTTTTCTATGAATCCACTTTCCTGATAAAGTTCACGTCAAACGTGTTTTTAAATACAAAATTTGAGTTTATGGGGTGATCTGCAAAGTCGAGCAGGCATTGATATGATAGGCTGTCTTGAGAATGATGTGGCAAAAGATGCTTCTGAGTTGCTGCCTTCGGTTTGGGTTGAAGCATCGAGACAGAGTTTGTTCTTTGTTGAAGAGCAGCACACATCCTCATGGTACTGCCAGAAACAGTCTTTATGGAGGTAGATCTGGCACTCAGCACATCCATCTTGTGTTTCTTTTGCTCTGCCTGCGCGAGTTTTGAGTTTGCGTTTTGAACAAAACTTGCAGGCCCTTGGTCGACCAGGAAAGACAGTATGTGTGTGATGTTGTGCCAGTGTTCTGTCCAACTCGGTGATCTCCTTTTGTCGTGCTCTATGAGAACACATTGAGTATCCACCTACAAACTGCTTAGCAACTGTAAGGCGGAACTGTTGATGAGAATTGGCGCTTTTCCGACACATTTTGAAAAGTATATAACTGTTCACCAGACTAACATCGATCAAAAACCAAACAAAATATCGCCACCACCTGTGACCAGGTCTCTGTATGGTATAATCGGCACGCAGATGATCGTGACGGTCAACTCCTCCCATGTATTTATTACAAGCCACGATCCCCTCCGTGGTTTTAAGTTTACACTCTGCCATCCTTGTGGTCCTCTTATTTTTCTTGAAATTGACTCAGCAGTTGGATTGTGACAAGTAGTTAAATTGAAAACTAAAGAAGAATCTTTCCAAACTGTAGCAAGCATTTTACCATCTTCACTTTGCTTGCACATGAATACACCACGTTTTAACTTTTTCAAATGACAACCCTTCTTTTGAGGTTTTAGTTTAGTAGGCCACTGTTTTTGAGATGTGTTAAACGATCCACAGATATATATCTTTTTTTTTTTAGTAAAGACAGATCTAAAGGTATTGACGTGTAGAATTTATCTACATAAATTACATGGTGTTTTCCTGTAACATCTTTACACAAAGTTTCTACAACCCTTTTGGTCAATCCCTCTTCTCTTTTTGCTGTCTGCAGATATACCTCAAAATCCCAAATATATCCTGTATGTCCATCGGCAAGGGTGTAAATTTTGTAACCACTTTTAGCTGGCTTGTTTGGGGCACCAACAACACTGGAATGTTTTCCATGAAATTTTATCATGGCCTCGTCAATGCTTATATTTTCATGTAAATTAAAAAATTCTTTTGATTTAGTTTTCATGTTGCTTAATAGAGAATTGACTCTGTCCAGTGCACTAGTTTGTGCGACATTTTGGGGATCGTCTACATGAAAAGCGCGATGAATGCCTTTGAACAAGTTTTTAGACATTGTGGTGCTGACGAACTTGTTCACAAGACACGCATCTGTAGACCAGTAGTCGTCTATAGAAGACTTGAGATCAACACCCATAACTATTCTTAACCCCATGTACACTGTGATGTCTTTGGTGGTTAAATGAGAGGTTTTCATTTTATACATTTGTACATATTGATTAGAGACTGATGCTGTTGTATCAAGGAAATGTTCTCCTAAAAATGACATCAGCAGATTCAGTTCACTTGTTTCCTGCTCTAAGTTAACTGTTGGATCAGGCTTTTCCCCACAGAATGGTTTTTTGATGATCTTTTTAAACGGTTCAAACCAGTTGATGATACCATCAACAGAAGTCTTAATATCATCTTCATCATCCCCTTCATCTCCTGAGGTACTTTCTGAATCACACCCTTTGCTGGAATAACTCTCCGGGTCTGACAAAGAATCCTCACTTGCGACTTTGTCCTCTATGTTTAATGTATTTTCAACCTCTGCAGGTGCTTTTGGGACTGATAAACATTTAAGCTTTTTCAAGGGAACATTATCATCTGTTTCCCATTCACTTGCTTTTGTTTCTTCTAGTGATGGTATTATAACTGGATCTAGGATCGGAAGTGTTTTTATCATCGTAGAGGTCATCGTCAGAGTAAAAGAATACTTTCTCTGAGAGAGGCACAAAGTGATTGGGAACAAACATTACTTGCTCAGATATTGCACCATTCACATTTGACCACATGATTTTAATCTACCCACAACTGTTATCACTTGAAGGAGGAACAGAGCTGTTGAGCAGAAGCTTCATAGGTTCAAAAGGCAGTCGGTTTGTGGATAAAAAGATTTGATATTGTAACCTGTCACTTTGCTAACAGTGAGGAAGTGAATAAATCCAGCCCAATAACCATCAATGGATGTTTTGATGGCCAGATGTGGGTCTCCCGCTGATGTACACAAGGAAGGGACATGGCCGTTTCAATGATTGGATGTAGGAAATAATTGTTGTCGGCTCTTCCAATCTCTATGGCGGTAAGTAGTCGTAAAGTTTCAGCCAGAGCAGTGGAACCTAAAAGGGCGATGGAAACTGCATCAAAGAAGCAATTTCCATCAGCAGGAGCAGAAAGAGGTCGATAGTTCAGAGCTGCATTGGGAAGCAGTTTCTCGGCCACTCTATCAGTTGGGACCATGTCGAGCTGAGGGTATCTTTGTTGTAAAGATGACTCCAATTGCAACAAATGCTTCGCATGAAGCTGCTGAATTACCCCTTCATCTTTATTAGTCAAAGCAGATTGAAGAGCAGAGAGGTCGTAACTCGTACCTGATGAAAGTAAAACAAATCATTAATATAGACTTTATTGTATCAATGTTCAATATTGAAAATGAAATTATTGAATCTCATGTTAATTTCAGTTTATATTGAGTGTTATATAGTTACTAAATTTGATAGCAGTTTTTGTTATGGCTATAAACTTATTTAAGAAATGAAAAGTCACAGTATGTTGAAAAGGCTATGCAGGAAAACCAGCGTTTGATGCACATGGATGTATAGTTTTTGAACAGAAATTATATACTTTAATTTATAACTTATTTTGAACGATTTGAAATGTATCTGTCAAAGGCAGATCTAAAACATTCTAAAAATTCAGTTTTATCATAAAAATGAAGGATAACCCAAAAGTTTGATAGGAAATATGAAAAGAATAAGACAAATGGGGAAAAATCAGAAATGGAAAAAAAAACAAAAAAAAAGAATACCGGTAACAAAAGACCACAAAAAAATTAATTAATGGGTAATCAAAACACTTATTAAGAAAAAAAATCTTACCTTATCGGTGATCTTGTTATCTTGAAGATGACAAAATTAAAACTTGAAAAAATACCTTGTTTGAAGTTGCGCTAAATGCAATTTGGATTAACCAGAGAAGGTAAATTGTTTCAGATGAGAACCGTTTTTATGCAAGCCAAACCGGAAAAAAACGTAATTGGAGACCTTGTCGTAGAACGACCAAACCGTAATAAATTGTAAGATGCCATCAAACCAGAACAGCCAAACCGCAAAAAAGCGTATATTTAACACTAGTAGATCGGCGAGATTACGTTTTTTTCCGCCCTAACCAAAATCGGAAGGTTTGGGGAAGATACGCTTTGTTCCGCCTTGGCTTAAATATCCTTACAATATAGGGCAGGAGTGGCCGAGGTATGAACATTACGCTTTTTTACGCTCTGGTTGCATAAAGGATATGTCATTACAGAGACAGCAGCAGTCCCAAATATCAACAACAAAAGTAACATCATGCACTACGGCTTCTTTAAGTTTGTCAAACTCATCAGCAGTGGCTAATTCAGTCTTTGAAGATCTAAATATATCAGAAGTAATTCGTGAGATGGCTGACTATTCTTTTACATACCTTGATAACTCACATCTACAGTTGTATTTTTTCAATGGAAAATGGAGAATTCTTAGCCGCATCTTCACCCTACCACTTACCTTCTGCAAAAACAGTTTATAGTTGCGCTCAACCATTAGCCTCTGCAAAAACAACTAACTGCCCTCAATCAGCAGCCTCTGCAGAACCAAATGTTGACCGGCCTCAACCATCAGCCCCTGCAAAACAAACTGTTGACTGCCCACAACCATCAGCCCCATTAAAACCAACTGTTTTCTGCCCTCAACCAGCAGCCTCTGCAGAACCAACTTCTGACCGCCCTCAACCAGCAGCCTCTGCAGAACCAATTTCTGACTGTACTCAACTAGCAGCCTCTGCAGAACCAACTTCTGACTGTCCTCAACCATCAGCCTCTGCAGAACCAACTGTTATCAGCCCCTGCAGAACCAACTGTTGTCTGCCCTCAACCATCAGCCTCTGCAGAACCAACTGTTGTCTGCCCTCAACCATCGCCTCTGAAGAACCAAATGTTGACCGCCCTCAACTATCAGCCTCTGCAGAACCAACTGGTGACCGCCCTCAACCATCAGCCTCTAAAGAACAAACTGTTGACTGCCCTACAACACCAATCGCTGCAGAAAAAACTCCTGTATTCCTTCAATCTTCAGAGTCAGGACCTTTAGATGCTATGTCAGATATAGACAATGATTCATGACACCACCAAAGAAAGCCTTTACTTGGAATTACCACTTGAAGGCGAAAGGGAAAAATGTAAAAGTCTGCAAGATCATGTTTCTCGCCACCACCGGTCTAACTCAACACTGTGTCGGATCAGCAATGGATGAGCAGCCAGAAAAACCAATTCAGCAACCAAATAATCCACACTATCAAAGAGGAGAGAAGGCTAAAGAGTTTGTAAATGAGTTCCTGGATCTTTTACCAAAATTGCCCTCTCATTACTGCGGACGTGGAATTTCAAAACTGTACCTAGAACCACAGTTTCGAGCGATAACTGACCTTCATTGTTTCTATGCTACTGCTTGCTCAGAAAAGGGTTATCCTATTCTTAGACTGAGGACCTTTTCTGAGATGCTCAGCTCTAAAAAAATATCACTGTTTCAGCCAAAAAAGGACAGTTGCGACATATGCATGGGTTTTGAGACAGGAAATGTTGACAAAGAATTCTGGACAAAACATATGAATGACAAGAGAAGAGCTGAAGAAGAGAAGGCCAAGGACAAAAAAGAAGCTCAAGAAAGAAATGGCAATGTCATGATCTGCAAAGATCTACAAGGTGTACTTTTGGCTCCTTCAATCAACATCTCAAGCTCATACTTTAAAATGAAATTGGCCGTCCACAATTTCACTCTGAAAAACATGGTCACACTGTGTGCTATGTATGGCATGAGGCAGAGGGTGAACTCACGTCCAACGAGTTTACAAGCTGCATTATTGATCACTTGTCATCTCTATCAGGGGCTAACAAAATCGTTTTGTATAGCATTGGTTGGGCTTATCAAAACAAAAATTCTGTACTGGCCAGTGCACTATCTGCGTTTTCCTTACAGCGAGAATATGAAGTTCAACAGAAATACCTTATAAAAGGTCACTCATATGGAGTAGACTTCATGCACAGTTTGATCGAAAGAAAGCTAGAGAACACTAGTGGACTACCTTACCATCATCAGAACTTCAAGGGTATCTCCCAGACCCTATGAAGTAAAGAGCTTAAATCATTGTTACTTCAAAAACTATGGATAAGTCAGCACCTTCAAAACAATCCGTCCAGGGCGACAGAAAGGTGACCCAACAGTCAATGATCTGAAATGCCTGAAGTATTCACCCGACAGTGAACTTTCATACAAACTCACATTTGATTGGAAACCTTTACCTAAAGCTTGGGGGCAAAAACCAACTTCAGTTCATCCAACCCTGCTTCACACGTCTTACCTTAAAATCACTCTTAACAAAATAAGAGACCTTCAGGGCTTAAAGTCAGTCATTCCAACAGATTATCATCCGTTTTATGACAATTTGCCTCAGTAATGTTTTAATTTGCTACAAAGGAGCTGCTCAAGTAATGTTGCTTTAAAAAGAAGTGTAATGGGTACTGACTAGTCGCATTAGAGGAGAGGGAGAGAAAGGGAGACAGACAGACGGAGATACGCAAAGAGAAAGAGAGATAAACAGAGAGAGAGAGAGAGAGAGAGAGAGAGAGAGAGAGAGAGAGAGAGAGAGAGAGAGAGAGAGAGAGAGAGAGAAAGAGGCAGACAGACAAACAAACAGAGAGAGAAAAACATTTTAAATCCTGTACATGTTTGATTCAACAATAATGTTTTAATGTACATTGACAGTATAATTATAGTGTAATATGACTTTAGATATTAATTACTTTTATGAGTTTGATGTTTAAATTGCCTTGGACAGAGTAAAAAAGATGGAATTAAAGAGGCAGAGAGAGGGAGAAAGAAAAGAGAAAGAGGTGGAGGGGAGATGTAAAAAATAAATTTTATAAAAATTTTTAATGGTTAAAACCTTTGCTTTGATTTCAATTGTGATGTTTTCGTCCTGTGTGTGTCTTGGTTCTAACGATTAGGTGTTAAAGTATCTATTTGCTTAAGGATTAGCTGTGAGCCTTTAACAAAGTCTTGCGTTCAGCAATAATTGGTCTAACACCTTGTTAGGGGCAAACACAGCCTGTCAACGGCTACACACAATGTAAACAACAATCACTATAAATAAATTAATTACATCGACTGCACAAGAGGCTCACACAATTAAAAGGCCGAACACCAGGGATAGGGGACAAAAGAAACTATATTATCATCAAGTAATAAATATATATTAAGAAGTAGGAAAGTCACATAAAGAAGAAGACAGATAGATATGAGGTGAGCCAAATGCAAATGTCCACGCACGCAGCTGCGACAATACAGAGTAATCTGCTAAGTGTTGCGAGATAGAGCTGTTACACAATTAAATGAGGTTATTACAAATCGTCCACCCACGAGGAAACTCTCCCCGAGAAACTACTTCATAGGTCAATAAGACTTACAGATACAAGTTATAGCTATATAATCTGTAGATATGATATAGAGATATAATTCCCACACTAATCACTCGCACATGCACACGCTTCTAAACTTAAGGGGAGGGACGGCTTCTAAGGGTCATTTCTCTTATTTTTACATTGAGACCAAAATAACCTGCACCAATCAACTCAGCATGGTCAAATTAGAGGAGCATCAACAAAAATTGTAGGGTGTTACTATGGTTGTCATGGCAACGGCCACCATCTTGAATTTGTATCAGTATATAAAGTGAATTTTTAAATCAATCTAGTCCTACATTTCTGTTTCAAACAGGCTGAAATTCACTAATAATAGTAGGAACTATATTATCTAAACAATGACGTGGGGAATTATATGTATATTGAAAAATACATTTTTTTATGAATTTTCAAATTTTGAATATAGAAAAAGTAATAAAAAATCTCTTTTTTCACGAAAATTTCCAGTTTCCTGCCAAATGGTATAACATATGAAAGAAAGCCCATGTCTTTGCAAGCACCAGATAAAAAGTAAATCACACAACAATTTTCAAGAGAATAGGACAATAAATAACGGAGAAGTAGGTATTTGAGTGAAAAAAAAATCATATTTTGAGAAAATCGCATTTGAAGTTTTGAAAATAAAAAAATATAAGACCCATAAAAACTTTGAAGTCAAAACATCCCAGTTTGATATGCTGGGCCCCTCTCCTCTGCCTCCTTCTCCTGGTGAGCCTTCTCTTGATCTGCAGCTCTCATTTTTTTTCTTTTTTGGCCCTTTTTTTGCTGCTCCTGTAAGTTCAGATAAAGCCTTTTCTTGGCTCTATGTTGGCCTAGCCGATTTCCATGATAGCCTTCCTGGATACCGAGTGTTTTTTTATGGCAGAAATTGCTGCTGGGCCACTGTTGTGCTCGGCTGCTGCTGATACAAGCGCAAACTGCACTTGCCTCAAAGAATGGAAATTTTGTTGGGAATTGAATTGGTGCTAGGTTAGATCTAACTTTACTGAGCTGTCCAAGCTCGTCTGCACTCTTGTATTGCACATGCCTCTGTTAGTTGTACAGCACGACGTTTCTTTCTCGGCATGATTTTCTTTTTTGAACAGACTCTGCACAATAATTTTCAATGCGAAAACCGCGGAGATCTACTAAAAGATTGAACAAAACGAAGGTATATATAGATCTATAAACAAATTCAATAATACAATTTGTAGCAGTCGAGATTCACCGAACACATGTTCTGCGTAAAAATAGCTGATCGTGACCTTTGACATAGTGCCCCACTTTTGCAAGCGAATGAGAAGTCTGATGTTACTTCTCGCTGACTGCTCCAGCCAATGAGAGCAGGTCTGATCACGCAGGGGTTGCAAGCCACCATGCCAGTACACAAACTTTGCCTAAAATGGGTCAAGATGTGGATCAACCTTTTCAGATGGGGTCAGTTTATGAATGAATGCACCAGTGTGGGAAACTATAGATTGAAGAGCTATGCGCAGATGTCTTGTACGCATGTAAAGGATTCTATCGATACCAAATACAAGCAGATAGAGGTATTTTTCGCCCAGCACTCGGCCATAACGTGCGGTCGTTTTTTTAGGTTTTTGGTTGACCTAGTCTAAAATTGGTCATATTTTGACCCTACCCTCCTTCAGAAAACATCAATTTTTGACCACATAGACAAATATTTTTCTGTATTTCTTGGTAGATATGCATAATAGAATGTTTGAACTTTGAGATTCTGCAAAAATCTCAATATGGACATATCAATCCCTAAAATCGAAATTTTCATTGCCAGAGAAGCCGCTCCTCCCGTTAATCCATCGATGATTCTTGTCCGTAGAAACTTGTTTAGAGCAGCAGGGTAAATCATGAATGTGCAGAGAATGTTCATATATTTATGTCCTTAGCAGTGTTAATAAGATCTCATACACAACTATAATAATGATAGCTGCTCAATACCACTTTCACTCAAATACTACTCCACACAGGTCGCTAGCCCTTACTCGAGGGAACAATAATTGTCAACAAGTTATACCACCATTTCAGTTTCACAGGAGAAACATAAATTCGTAGACTTTAGGCAGCAGTCTGGATAGGCACACAGCCTCAAGAAAAATATAGTATAAATTCAATCGCCACTTGACTTCTATGCGATAATAAAGGTGGTGGGAAGATTAAAATATATCTTCTGTAGTCAGACAAGTCGGCTAAAACCTGCAGCCAGGACCGTCCACGACTGTTCAGTACGAGGGATAAAATGGGAATGCTCCCACTGCTGCAGAGATCCCGCCAAGTAGCTCCGTCCGACTCGCCATTGTCACGTGGCCTAACCAACCAATCACAACGCACACACACCAAATTAATGACGTAAAACACAATCACACTCCCGCTACACTAAATACCCAACTATGCTCAGCTAAAATCAAAACATAACTTCACTAGTCCCAACATTTACCCCCATCCCAAGAGAGAACCATAGGTTCGAACGATAAAATCTCAAATATACATATAACATACATACTATGATGAGAGTAACGTTGCCACGGAGGACCAAGAGTAGCAGCACCTGCGACAAAAAAGAACAACATGACGATGCAGTAAATAATTGCATAGGAAACATGCACAGCAAAGCAAACGGTATCTTAGGCATAAAACCATGGTGATAAAATGATTAACCCATTATTAGACCAAATAAAGCCTGCTCATCCTGTCAAGAAAAAGTAGTATTAGACATAAGAATGAAAAGCAATAACTGAAAACATGCAGTCTAACACAGTCTCGACAGCACGTCTGCATGGACATTCTCAGATCCAGGGATAAGAACAACCTGGAACGAAAATTCCTGCAATGCCAAAGCCCATCTCATCAGGCGTGCATTCTTCGGGGAACCTGCTCTAAGGTATGACAGAATATCCTGAAACTCTATTAACAACTCCTTAAGAGGCTGAACCTGAGAAGAGGTTAAACTCAGATCAATGGCAACTGTACACTCTATTAACAACTCCTTAAGAGGCTGAACCTGAGAAGAGGTTAAACTCAGATCAATGGCAACTGTACCACTTTCTGACACCAAAGGCGGAGTCGTAACCAATGAACCTATCTCACCACCATCCTCTTGGAGATGGCCGACACATACGCAGTAGGCCCTGCGAAACAAATAGTTTCACAAAATTGAAGATCCGAATCACGATTAGGATCCAATTCCTTATCAACAACAGTATCATATCAACACTCAAAGTAGACTCGACTGTACTTAGCGAACTGAAAGGAAATACAGTCGGATCACATAATGATGTCACACCAGCAACTGCCTGATTAGAGCATGCGTTGTCAACTTTATCCAAGTTATCACTAGGAGAAGGAGAAGCGTAAGGGCTACGCTTCTATTTCTGGAGTAGATTCACATGAAAGTACACTTCCGATCACCGAGATCCACAAGGTAAATAATACTCGTGCGTTTCTCAACCACCCTGTAAAGGTCCATTATATAGGGCAACACAAGTTTATTGTCTGAAGTAGGGAGTAATACCAAAACTTCATCACCTGGAACAAAATGTTTCAACTTTGACTTTGGTTCATGACGAAGTCGACTTTCATCATTCGAATCTCAAACTGAATCCTGTGCAAGTCGCCAACCCGTCCTTATTTGGTTATGTAGGTCTATAACATAATGGTACTGGAATGATGTTTCACCAGAAAGATCCTTATTGAGGAAAAAATCACTCAGAATCTGCATTGGACCCCTGGGAGCTCTACCAAAGAGTAGGAAAAAAGGGATGAATGAACTTGATTTCTGTAGGCAAATAATGCCGCAGGTACAAAGCGATTCCATTCCGTAGGAGATTCATGTGACAGCTTCCTGATCATAGACTTAAGTGTGGAATGAAAACGTTCAACAATTCTGTTAGTCTGAGGATGATACGGAGTGGAGACAAAGCGTTTGATGTTGCACAGACTATTGAATTCTGCCAACAACTTGGACATGAATTGTTGACCACGATCTGACTGGATTTCCATAGGAAAACCAAGTTTGACAAAAATAGAAAAGAGGGCTTCAGCCACATCTTTAGCCGTAATCCTGTGCAGTGGGACGGCCTCCGCCCAACGCGAAGATACATCCACAAGCGTTAACAGATACTCATACCTATCACTTGAAAGTAGAAGCGGACCAACAAGATCAATCATAACTCTCTCAAATGGTTCACCAACAATCGGGACCGGTTGGAACGGCGCTGGCCGATCTCGACCAGTGCGAGGTTTAATCTGGCACAAGTGACAAGAAGTGGTGTAGTTCTTGACATCTGAACACACACCAGGCCAAGAAAAGCGAGTACGTATAGCTGATAAAGTCTTTTGAAAACTCGAATGATCCGCTAAATCAGACTCATGCGCGTATGACAGTACTAGTTGGCGCAGCGATTCAGGCACTGCAATAGTAGTCTGAACTGTGGCAAATTTCGACTTAGCATGAAGTCGGTTAAGAACTCCATCCTCAACCTGAAATGACACACCAGCAACTGGTGGTTAACCAACACGTTTGAACCTTGGTGCTACACTAAATATCCAACTATGCTCAGCTAAAATCAAAACATAATTTCACTAGTTGTAGTAGTTCCAACACACCTCACCCTAAACCAATGATTAAGCAACAGTGTTGACACAATCCAGGCCATGAAACCTCTCAACCATCAAAGAACGATTTCATTGCCCCAGGGCAATAAACCAGTTATCTGGATAACAGGTGATGATACCAATCAACCCTCGCTTTCTTGGTTGAACGATTTCATCACACTGGATTTGTTGTGTTGAATTCGGTTAAGCCACTCTGGGACCAATTTATGCATTAAAGTGATACAAAACATACACCATCTTATAAGGCTAAACAGTTTTGAATTTAATAAACTACATGTAATTTACTTGATATATTTCAATGTGCCAGGTCAAAAATCAGTTTTTTTCAATCTCCTGAAAACTTTTTTCCATGTGGCATAGACAAACTCATTACATGATGTGTGGGAAAATAACTATAAGCAAGTATTCTGATTGCAGATAATTAGTTTCACAGTTTTTTGGCCTGCCAAGGTCTGCGGTCACAAGAACTAGGGGCTAGATGCTAGACTCAACATCAAATCTAACAACAAAATAAAGAGAAACAAGAGTGATGTTGGATTCTTTAACAATAATGTTAGCAACAGATTTAGATCTACAAAAGTACATCTAGACTTGAGATGTAGACTAGATCTAGATCCAAATCTAGTGTAAAGCTACTTCTTTATTTTGTTGAAGAATAAGTAGGCTCCCTATGTTCGTAAAGGACACTTTGTTCAATTCTGACATCATTTTGCTAACATTACTATTTTATCTTAATTGTAAGGCGTCTGTGACACACTGAATTAGGAGTGAATTAAATATGTCAAATTAAAACAAAGAAAATCTCCTATCCAGAGAGGCAATAATTGGACAAGAACTCTTTCTCTATAGAAAGGCGTAAAATTGTTATCAAATTAGACAGCACATATGGACACAAATTTAAGAACAGCTACAGATAAGAGCCATACATGAAAACAAGATGATGAAATTATTGGAGAAGAACAGTACATGTAATGCAGAAAATAACAGAACTACTAGAGGGTTTTATTAAACTTACATCACTGTTACAATAATACATGTAAAAGTATTAGGCAATAACCATGCTAGAGGAAATCAGCAATTAAAATATGTACAAGATATTTACTAGAAGTAAACATAGCATGAGTAGTAGTATAAATGTGGGGCCTACAAACAGTAAGCAATAGAGTGAATGAGTATTTTTATTCATAACATGGTAAGATTAAGTTAATATGGAGAGGAGGGGCTGATATTCCCACCCAAGTTCAGGTTGAGATGACAAACTTTTTAAATTCTTCCACAGGGCCAGAAAAACAAAAGCCAGCTAAAAATAAATCTTTGTCTGAATATGCACTGGTGATTACATGGACACATGTCCGAGTAATGTAGTCATGCATATTTTTTTTTTTAATAATAATGGATCCATATTATAATAAATAGTCAATTGTTTATATCCTCATGTTGCTAACATTTTGGCGTAAGTCTTTTTGCTAGTTTTGAGACAATCAAACATGAACAAAGAGACTTTTTTATTGCAAGCTTGCTGCAGATATCAAATGTAACATTGCATATAATATTCAATACGGTTTTCCCACGAGACACTAAAATTGTGGGATAGAGAGGATTAAAACCATTTTGCAACTAGGCATTATGACTTACTCCATTTTGTAAATGATTTAAGCCAGAATGTCAGACCATTTGGCACATTTGATTTATCTTATTGATGATTAGGCACTTTCACAGTGCCAGCAGTACTTAACTTTAGATATTTTATTCAGAAATCTAGCGATTTCATTTGTTTTGATGGTTAATCTCCCGAATGTGTCAGTACACATTTTACCTCTCCTGATTTGTTTTTGGCAGCATTTACCACTTTGCAGACCTACCGATGGCACGGTCAAAGGGCAGTTAAACTTCATTGTAAAAAAAAAAAAAAAAAAAAAATTAAATGAATTACAAATTAAATCTGCTTGTTTAGCACAGTGCAGGTGATAGGCAGTATAATCTGTTTAAACCATCATTTTCATTTCTGCTTATTGGATGGAGATAAAGAGTTTAGATAGATATAAAACTGGCCTGCATGCTGCAGCTGCCACAATCAGCCTGGAAAAGACCCTAACCGTTTGCTCTCTATACCTGCCTCCCAATTCCCCAGTTTCGAAACTTTCTCTGGCTGAGCTCTTTGAGCAGCTTCCGAAGCCCTTTCTTGTGCTGGGAGACTTCAACGCGCATTCACCTGCGTGGAGGGACTCCCGCCGGGATGGGCGGGGAGGATGCTCGAAGAGTTCACAGCTGAAAATGACTTGATC
>BLXT01005648.1:109710-122070 GCA_019648995.1 Plakobranchus ocellatus
TCTCTCTCTCTCTCTCTCTCTCTCTCTCTCTCTCTCTCTAAATTTGTTTCTACCTTATTATTTTGGACATCAAAAACTTAGAATTCGGAGATCGCAGGCCTGCAAAACACTTCTGTTAAATACATCTTCAACTTGCACTCATTTTTCTGTCACAAAGCAATGAGAATCATCATTAAAAGCACTTCTTTTTTTCGTTTTGTTTCTATTTTATGTAGAAAATGGCTAGCATTTATTTTAAAGAGAACTCAACGGTGCTACGTGGTTTGTATTAAAGGCATTTTCAAAGGCAAGCTAGTACCAGAAGATCAGAGCTCAGACCCGCAAATGAGACAAAATTGAAATAGGCTTTAATAAAACAGCGGTCTATTATCATGACTAAACTGTTTTATATAATAGGACACAAAAACTGTTACCATTTAGACACCTTGTACTCACTAACTTTTGGATTATATAAACCAATCTTATCTTAGAGCCTTCCTTATCTTTACACAGCGCATCGTCTCAGGCTTGGGGAAAACCCATAACTTGTGCGTCAACAATAAAAACAATCATTATATCATCGACTGACCCAGTCTGTTGGCCAAGTTCTGTGGTAGGGTTTGGCGAGAAGCAAACAGATGTTGTCTTGAGTAGGGCAAAGGTCTACAAACAAAGATCTTACTCGAACTTCATCTTATTGACACATAATGTGAACGTGATGTCGCCTCTTTTTTGCGTTTCAATAGAATCGAATACGCTTACTTTCACGAATGATTCTTAACCAGGTTAATGATTTATTACCTTAGTATCTCACTCCTCTGAAAATTCTCATCTTGAAATTGGAATTTTATTCGTTCTTTCCCTTACCCCCGCACCCCTTCCCTCCCCCCTTCTCTCTCTCTCTCTCTCTCTCTCTCTCTCTCTCTCTCTCTCTCTCTTCTCTCTGCTATCTATCTATCTATCTATCTATCTATCTATCTATCTATCTATCTATCTATCTATCTGCCTGTCTATCTCTTTTACACACACGATCGCAAATAGACTGTATCTTGTGTATCGACATGTTATAAAACATACCAATAAGATATTAGGCCCTAACATTGGCAAAGTGGATAGCCAACCCGCCCTGAGTCTGCAGGGATTTTCCTAACGCGGGTTTAAACCTTGCCATCGACGACTTGGCCTGAAAGAAGGACTGAAAGCCTGAGATGACTTTTATGTACTGGGATTAGACAAAACCCAAAAAATTATCTAAGAAATGTTAATCTATGCGTTTGGATAAAAAAAAATGTACTAAAGTTGTTTCTTCTTCCTTTTAGATTCTTTCTTCTCTGTCTGGTGGTTACAGTTTGGTCCACAAAATTTGCAAAAGGAAAAAGATCGATTCAATTTCAATATTTCCATTTCGTTTTTAGTGAAAGAAATGTTATCCTGTATTAAATCCTTCTATACGTGATAATTTCTGTACATATAAAACATGTCCAAAAACAAGGCTCAGTTTATCTTGTGGTTTATGCTAGAATTGATCGGTAATGAAGCCAAAGGTCCTTTCTCTCAAACTTTATCAATGATGGGCCAAGTTTGTGGAAGGGGTATTAGTGGCAATGCGGATAGCCAGCCTGATTTGAGATCTGCAGGGACTTTTATGTCACGGGTTCGAGCTCCTCTTCAGACGCCCTGGCCTGACGGAGGGCCAGAAAGCATGAAAATCATCTTGTTGTTGACTGGATATGCATAAAAAACCAAAGCTTGTTGTGGACTATAGCGAGTGTGTTTCGTGTGATCTCAACCTGCGGGGCCCTCCATCAAATGTGTGGCCACACCGCTCACAAACGGCGCTCAGCCTCAAACATCACCCTGGTCTGTTTGGTAAAAACGACCAGAATATCGAAATTCATTAACGATTATCTAAACTCAAAATAATATGAGCTTTAACCTAGAGAGGTCTTAATCAAAGCCCTAAGTTAGTACTAAACCATGATTCGTGCAGGCTAAATCACCAGCTATAATAATGATGAAGCCTATATTTAGTTACAAGCGTCTCTTTAGGTAAAGTGCTAAAAAAATAATAATAAAAATGGTAGAGTTGTTTGGTCTTAACCACCTGAAGCGCTATTGTAGTGGTTCAGAAAAGATTCGATTTACAAGTAATCGATTTATTTCACATTGTTTCTGATCAGTCATTTTGCAGCACACCCAGGCATTAAACGGAGTAATTTGAAATTGGAGAGGAAATGTTTCATCTTCAGACGATGATGTTTATTCAAGTAAGAGTGAAGGCAAAAAACTTCTTGGAGACAAAAGTCAGGTAGTGTTTTGGAAAATAAACAAACCCAGCCTTCAATGCTCGCATGGACTTTATGTAACTCTCTAAGGATCTATACTTACAGCCAACCCTAGGGAGAATTTTATATAACAATACAAAGTTCGAACAAACAAACGTCAATGAATTCTGGGCCTTTTTTGACTGGAGTGAAAAACAGGATACCGAGTATTTCCTGATCAAATTCAGTCGAGGTTGTTAAATTTCCAGTCATTATCATTGAGATGATAAACTACAGCCCAAGGTTGCTCACATGATAACGAATTAGATTTTTGTTATCTTAAATAAACAAATTCTAAAATGACAGAGTTAAGAAATAAGATGGATGATGACTTAAACAATTGCAACTGCATTTTTTTTTTGTTAAATAATGTATTTTAGCTTGAGTAATAGTTTAAAACAGTCCGTTATGAAACTAAGAAACAAAAAATTGTAAAATTTGTGTTAAGTTTCTAAAGCCCATGATATAGTCACACTACGTCTCTTTTTAATATTGTAATCTATCTACCCATTCCTTATACGTAGCTAAGTTTCCATCGACCACGTTTTTTTTATCTTTTTTTCTCATTTGTCTTATCTTATTCTCTTTTGCCTTTTTTTTTCAATATTGATTTCTTCATGCTATCTAACTGTCTTCTTTTGTTTATCACTAGTCGACCGTTCCTAATTTTCTGTTTTTTTCTGTTTATGCTTTTTTCTATTTCTCTATGAATATCATGATTCATTAACAATTTTGTATAGTCTATAGTAATTCTTCGCTAACCGCATTCGAAGGAGCTTACTAGATTTCTTTCAACATAAAAAACTGTTTGGACTAAAGAATTTTTCTCTGGAAAGCATCTCAGTGCTAGCGCACCTCCGTTCATGTTATGTGTTTAACTATGGTGTTAATATAATTCCCAAAATATTGAACACCTGAATACGAACACGTATACCTGGAGCTATTATGATCATTGTTATGATTATCAGATCTAGCTGTATCAGTAGAATCTCGGTAGAAAAACACTTGAACTCCAAAAAGATTGTAGAGGGTGTGACTTCGATCTGTAGATAATGATCGCATGATGACGATGATTCATATTTGTCTGTCTCCTACACTCGCAAGCATTTCTCTGCTGGGAAAAGCAATGATGTTAATTAATTAAGATGTCAAAATATGCAAATATCGTGAACCCAATGACGTCAATTAAAAAGACAAGAAACAATATTTTACATTTACTAAATCTTTATTGTCCAATTTACTGCTCTAATAATGAACTTTCGTCTTCAACGATGTACACAGTATTTTATAATATATATTCTGTCAGATTGGCCGGTAGATTAAAAAAATGTTACCCTGTTACAAACTTTCAAATGGTCATGATAAGAATCAGACCACTCAATAATAGAATTAAGTATAATCAAGAGCGTGATTATCTAAATTGCCATATGCGGTGTAGAAAGGCTCTATAAAAAGGGATACGTGTTAGATGCTACAAGATTCCTATTGCACTTGAGGGTAAATTTTGTACTGAAGCTGAGCTATAGTTCGCATAAAGTTTCCATGTTTGGTCATCTCTAGCCAACAATGGATTCTGTTTTGTTAGCCAAGTTTGTCACCTTGACGCTGGTCCTACTCGCTGGATCAGCTGATGGTCAAGTTGTGCTCAAATTCGGTAAATGTCCAAAAGTGGTTGGCCAACCTACACTCGATAAGGATAAGGTATGTAGTCTTTCTTTGTCATCAAGAGAGACATGAGTTCAGATACTACAATAGGTCTATTTCAAGAGGGCAAAGACTGTAAAGGGAAGAAACTAATCTGTTCTCTCTTCAAAAACTGAAAAAGGATATAGATATAAATATTTAATCTAAGTTACGACGAATGAAGAGAAACAAATTAATGCAATGGCGCGGAGGTTTTTTTGTTTTCTTCTTCTTTTTTTTTTTTTACATATAATAATAAAGCTTAGTCTAAGGCTTTGTTTTGTCAGCCCATGATACAGTTAGGGTTAAATGTTCCCCTTTAATGTAACAAAGCTAAGGTTCAATAATGTGTATTTGCTTATCATCCTCTTCCTTAGGTGCCCTGTCTGGAACAGACAATGGTGATCATAAACCTTTACTTATTTCTCTCAGTTAACGTTAAAAAGTTATTGTTGCAATCCTTGTCCAAAGCCCATGACTTAAGACTTTCAAAAAAAAATATTCTCTGTCTATCTCTACTGCGTTTGCCTTCAATCTCTCAAGTGATTGCTAAGTGTTGTAAACCCTTGTCTCGGCGACGTGTCCTAGAAATTTTAGTTGCCTCCGTCTTACGGTTCAAATGAATGATCAAGTTTTGTTTCTTTCAGTATCAATTCATTGAACGTTTTTTCGTCTATGAAGTCCTAACCAAATCTCTACTACTAACAGTTTTCTGTCTGTTTTTTGTCCAGCACTCTTTCCACATAATAGTGTTGACCAAATGATCATATGCGTGTTTTTTATACACGTTTTTTGTTGCCCACATTTATGTTTTCTTTTTGTCGGTTTTCGTTTTATATTTTAGAACGAATCTTCAGCACTGGCTATTCTTTTACTTCTTTCATTTGTGCATCTGCCGTCTGATGTTATTTGGCAGCCAAGATATTTGAATTTTGACTTTAATTTTTTCCCTCCTTTGCTAACATGATTGCATTTGGGATTTGAAGGTTTGTTTGAGATAACCTGCATTCCATGTTTTTTTTTCTTTTTTTCACATTCAAAGACAGGCCTATTCCGTTGTCTCTTACACATCAGTATCTAAAAATTGTTGAAGTTGTTCAGCAGATCATGCAACTAAGACTGTATCATCTGCATGTTTGAGTTTATAAAGGCTTTCTCTATTCACTGTTAAGCCGTAAATATCCTCTAGATTCCCTAAGATTTTTTCCACTATATAGATAAAAAAGATCAGTGGACATTACACGTCCCTGCCTTAAACCTCTTTCAATGGATTTGAAATTACTCAGTTTTCATTCATTTCTTACTGCTGCAGTTCCTTCACAGTTCTGATTAATTCCACTGCAAATTTTTTAGCATATGAAACAGCTCTTCATGTTTTACTTTGTCAAAGGCCTTAGAACAAACAATGAAGTAGAGATGGAAATCAGTTTAAATTTCTATACATTTTTCTATGAGCATTGACAAAGTGGCTATTGCGTTTCTAGTACCTTTATTAGGCAAGAACTAAATTGTTTTGCACATATTTCTGGTCATTTATGCTTGTGCATTCTATGCATCAAAACATGCAACAGAACCTTTGAAAATTGGCTCAGGAAACTTACTGTTTTATCAAGTTCACATTGCATTGCACCTGTTGTTTTAGGCAGCACTTTAAAAACAGACTAACAAAGATCTTCCGGGATTGTACCACGGCTATATGTTGCATCATGGAGTTTGTTGCCTGATCTGTTATTAACTTATCAACTGCCGAGATTGTTCATTTTCTATAATGGAGCTGGTTTTAAAAGTTTTCTCGTTACTTACCATACATGCAAGTAAGGCTAAGTATTCTGCTTTAACTTATCATCATAAAGTAATGCGGCTAAAGTTTATTTTCTGTGCTTAGTTTCTATGATGGAGCTAAGATTAGATGTTCTGTGTTTACAAGTTTTATGCTTTCAAAGAACTTTTACAATCAAACATTCTATTTGCATAATCTATAGCGGAGGTGAAATGGAACATTTTGTTTTGTACAAACATTAATAATGCTACGGCCAAATGTTACTTTTTTTCCCTTTAAGTTTGAGTAAGTTAAAATTTTATATTTTCTGTATTTAGTATCCTAAGTAAAATGTTCAGTCTTTGATTTTATTGTAACTGACCCAAGACTAAGTTTGACTTTTCTAAATAAAATGGGTCTGGGTGAAATAAAGATTAATCCATTTTTTAACTATGAAAGTTACTTTAGCATTATGCACATTCTTTACCTAGCATGTCAGGAAGGATAGATGTAAAATATCTTTCTATGTGTGTGAATGATATCTGTTTTCGATCTTCATGGATATATAAACACTAGTTGCTCTATGCTCTATAACCCATTCTACTAACGGTTGAGTGGAACCACAACACTATGATTCAAAGGAAAGAAAGAGAAAAAGAATAGAGGAAGAGAGAGAGAAAGAGAGAGAGAGAGAGAGAGAAAGAGAGAGAGAGAGAGAGAGAGAGAGAGAGAGAGAGAGAGAGAGAGAATAAAGTACAAATAAACCAAATGTGGACATGAGATGCCGCTTTAAACATTTAAATCTAAAGGAACCCTAGAATCTAGATCTGAATAACATGCGCGCCGCACGAAATAAAATGAGATGGCTAGGTATTCCCTGGTTTATGCTTTATATATTTTTGTATTTTGAATAAATATAGTAAAAGAATACAAACACCAGCTCAAACTTATACTAGCAAATTAAACAACACAGAGTATATGTAACGACGATCACAAATAATATATCATATATACCGTTTTATGTCATGATTCTTAGCTTAGAGATTATCTATGGTATCTTATTTGTGATCGCACTTACGTATACTCTGTGTTGTTAAATTTGTTCATATGAGTTTGAGTTGGTAGTTGTATTCAATTGCTTTATTTATGTCATTTCCTTCAACCACCAATGCATCTTCAGGATCCTTAAAACTTATTTTATGTTTCTGGGAGTGCAGTATTTGTATACTTCAAGAACGATTTGAAAAATGAATTCCTGCTAGCTTAGATAGTTAAATTTTCGTGGATCAAAAGCTAAAATGAGGTCTTGAATTTAGATCTGAAGGCCTAATCAGGCTTATCTAAACTTTCGCCTCCAATGCAGCCCTGAATGAAAGCCATTGGTAAGTGTAACGCTATGGCCTCAATTATAAATCGCCTTATGCTTCAAATGTTCTTTTGGCAACATGGCTGATCGTAAAATTCTGACTTAAATTATGAGGAAATATTGCAAAAACAAAAAAGTAGAAAAAGGTAGAAGATGGACTCGAGGGAATTTAGTTTTATATTAATACTGTTAAATAAACTCCTCCATTATATAACATGTTCTTTCTAGGCTTTTTTCCATAGAAGATAATAATTATCTAGTATCCTCACTAATGGTTTTCTTAGCAGACATGCAGATTTGTCTACCCAGGACGCATGCCAATCGATAATTGAAACCGATCACTGAATCTTCGCAAGGCAACTTTTTGATTTTTAAGTCTAGATCTTCTAGGTTACCTTTTCATGTTGAAGTACAAAATCCTGAATAACAAATTCACTAATGCATCAACATTAACAATGCTCTATAAAAATGCTATAGAGATTTTTGCAAAACGATGAAGTTCGTACTCGTAGGTGAGAGACTACTTAACTGTAGGACAGAGCCCAAACCTATCAATGTGAGGTGTGTTGTGAAGGAGCAAGCTGTTCAGCTAAAGATCCTCATGTTCTGCAAAGCTAGCGAACCTTTTCTCGCGCTCACCTCAGCTCTGGCATTGGACGCGGTTCGTGTTTCAGCAGATTACCGACGACAGGCTGGACAAGGGCAGGAAAAAAAATCGGAAATCATCATGCCAGTGTAACCGGGATATTAGACTCTGTACGACAAAACGGGCCTGTTCGAACCAAGGAGGCAGAGGAAGAATCTCAAAACAAAAGGAAGCAGTAAATGTATAAATGTCCGAGATAGAATTTCACAGTTGAAAGGTTGTTTTTACAAACTATTTTCAAAGAATACGACGGAAAAATTACGAAACGAGGAACAACAACTAAAGTCTCGCTTCGAGTCTGACAAGGTAGAAGAAAAGACAATTGTCGATTTAGTGTTAGGTTTGTTGTAAGCTGTAATATAGTTTTAATGATTTCAATATTCTCCAGTATTTCGGTGTTTGGTACGAGTATGAGAGGTTCCCTGCCATCTTTGAGGCTGGTCTGGACTGCACCAGTGCTACATATAGCCCTGCTGAGGATGCTATCAAGGTTACTAACAATGGCACACTGAGGACGGATCTGTAAGTCAGTTGATATGCTCATGATAATACTTGTGGCATTCAAATATTTCCCAATGCTGTCTCTTGCCTTTTCTTTCTGTCTTACGTTGACAAGGGGCAATTGTGGCCAAGTGAACAGCGAAACTACGCTTATCTGATCCTTCTGCC
Source organism: Plakobranchus ocellatus (assembly GCA_019648995.1). Taxonomy (NCBI): domain Eukaryota; kingdom Metazoa; phylum Mollusca; class Gastropoda; family Plakobranchidae; genus Plakobranchus; species Plakobranchus ocellatus. The sequence continues at coordinate 118,137 of BLXT01005648.1, forward strand.
GCGGGCTCGAGCCGGCCACCGTGTCCTGGCCTGAAAGCCTGAGATCACCTTGTTGTGGACTGACTTTACGCAAAACAAACTCTTTCGATGGCACGATTTATATATATGTATATATATATATATATATATATATATATATATATATATATATATGTATATATGCAAGAGTGTTGTAGATCACATTATGACTTATCTTAATACACTCATGCTTGATAGAAAAAGAGTGGTTTTAAAAGATATATCGACAAAATGTAATTATAAGATGAAAATAAAAATATGCGTGTAATTTTGTAAATCTTTCTGTTAAAAAAAAGCCAAATTTAATAGTTATTCTCATCATTAACATCACCGTTTTTATCACTTAATTGAACGATTATCTAGCGTTAAGCAATTGGTTTTTCTGAATGACGTTTTTGAGGATGACATAAGCATTGTCCACTCTTTGGTTAAAAAAAAAAAGAAAAGAAAAGAAAAGAGAAAAAAATATGTTTGTAGCTATCGAGACTATTTTCTCTATATCTATGATTTCCTTTGTGTTGCGAACTTTTCTCTTTTATTTCAAATAATTTTGGGGAAAGCAAACACTACTACGCTAACTTCGATGTAACACTGTGCCTATTTCCAGATTGGGTAAGAAAGTTGTTCTGAGAAACAGCACGTCCAACGGACGGGCGGTTGTAATAAACCCTGACAAGCCAGCCGAACTGAGTGTGGCTTTTGGCGGAGGTAAGAAACATTTTCTTGTAGTGCACTGCGGGTGGAGGGTATAGACAGATGGAAAAAAATAGGAGAAACTAAGGATCAGAGAGAGAGAAAGAGAGAGAGACAGAGAGAGAGACACACACACAGAGAGAGAGAGAGAGAGAGAGAGAGAGAGGAAGACAGAGAAACAGACAAGCAGATAGTCAGACAAATATCAAAAATGGCTTAGAGAATAAGATAAAAAAGATAAAGAAGAGAGATAGAGAGGAGATAGTGAAAGAAAGAGATCGAGGGAGAAAGAGACTGACTGACAGACAGACAGTTAAAGGCAGACATATATAAAAGGAAATATGGACAGACAAACAAACTTTTAAAAAAACATAGCAAATAAGAAAGAGAGAGAGAGAGAGAGAGCGATGGTCAAGCAGACAGAGAAAGGAGAGACAGAAAGGCAGGCAGACATCCAGTTACACAGAGAAGGAAAGAAGGATAGAGAGAATACAGCTTAAGGGTAAAAGATATTACAGCAATAGTTTGTTCCAGGGAAACGCGCTTAATGCGTTTGGGTATCTCTTTCTTGTGCACAACCACTGTTTTTATCATTTAAGATGTATTCTTCTTTAAACATTTCAAAAAGCTTTTCGTTACAAAAATTCAGATTGAATCTTATGGTACATAAAATCTCGACAGATGAAAGTAAGGCTTATATTTGTTTTAAATCTTAACACAATTATGCCCATGTTAGTTTTTAAATTCTGCATTTGAAACATGCGAAATAATTTCTTGATTTAAGCACATTCAAAATGAAGGACTTGTAAAGCTGCAAAAGTCTATAGCAGATTTATCTCCCATTTTCATGCTGAAATCTTCTCAACTTTTTCCTTGTTCTGTGACTTTGAAGCTCCGCAGAGCAAGAGAGCTAACTACAAGATTATGGCAACTGACTACACCACCTACTCGGTTATCTTCTCTTGCACTCAGTTGGAGGAGGTGAATCTTCGTAAGTGACAAAATTTGGAGGAAAAAAAACAAACTGCAATTGTGGTATTTATACAATTTTTTTATGTCTGAGGAAAAAGCTAAAAGTAAATCTAAACCTAAATTTAAAATGTGAAGTTAAATACAGTAAACATTTATTTAGACTGATTGAAGTGAATTGATTCTAGATCTAGGTCTGGACTCGGAATGGCCTATGTGATTTGGCCTTGTTTGCTTATGGTATTGGGTCAGATTTCGAGTAGACCTCGGTTGGACCTAGTTTAGCTTAAAAGTATAATAATGGTTTAGCTTTACTTATCTTTTTGGATCAAAGGATTTTAGAAGGTTCTTGGAGGTGAGAGAACATTGTTTATAGAAAGTTGTTAAATTTGTTACCTATTGATCAGATACGCTTCGACTTCGACTAGAGGGTTCCGGCTGTGTTTAGGTTTTAGGGACCTGATAAATGAGAGTTTTTGATTGGTCAATATTTTTAGCTAACCTTTATTACACAAGATAGGTAGATTCTAGAATGAATTGTTTGTGTTCTTTTGACCAAATATGCCTGTGAATTGTATAACCAGTATTTTCTAGAAGCTGCGGCTGTAGGTATAAACGAGAGTGCTGTGAGATTGTTAGAGAGCTTGCAGAGATCGCTGTTAAAGAACGTGTAGATCTAAACAGTTTTGTAAAATAAAATGCTTTTCTAAAATTGTTCTTGATTTAGGTTTATAAATTTTTCTTGCAATTTTCAGAAAGAATTAGGGATATTTCTGTTCTTTAGTACATTTAGAAGAAATCGTCGTCACAGGCAGTGTTCAATTAGATCTATAACCAAATAGCATTAAGCCATTCATGACACTGATGTTTTGTATATAAAAGTCTGGCAGTCGTAAGAACTTTTGCTGTTCTTTTCTAATGTCATATTTAAAATGACTTTGTGTGTGTTTCGTTAAATAATGTGCAATATTTTTTACAGTTGCGGGCCATTTTTTTTTGTAGGGAAAACGAGAGCCGCGTTATCTGCTCATGATTAGGCAGTGAGTTCTATCAACACTCATAGATTATCAAAAGCATTTTAAAAAGCACAGTATTTGTATTTCAAAAATTATATGGAAAAGAATGTACACATTAGAATACTTTTTTTTCTGTTATACTCTACAAATGTAGAATGTAGAATTACCAGTAAAGTTTAATAATAACCCGTGTTTTGTGGCTTGGTGGAGTGGTCGTGTTCAGAGAGGGATATCAGCATTTCAGCATTGATACATTTTTACCATAAATGGCTTTTTAAATATAGTGCGCAAATGATGCTGTCTCATCTCGATGCCTTTTCTTTCGTTGTTGTTTCTTTGTACAGAATTTGCCTGGATCTTGACCCGAGCACGGGGAGTCGCCCCACCCAATCTGAAACGTTTGAAGAGTAAACTTGCAGCAGCCGGAGTTGATGTCACAGAATTCTTTGTTGTTGATCAGAAAGACTGTCCTGCCAAAGGACCGACAACAGCTGATATTGTGATGGATGAAGTTTAAACTGTCTGTTGTAAATGTGCGCCCTTGTGATACATGCATTATGTAACCGAAAAATGAAACCAGAATCATTGAAGTCGTAAGGATCAAGTTTTGGAGCAATCATTTCTATATTTGTACAATTGATTTGTGACTCAAACGATATACTACTGAAATTTGTTCAAGCTTTGTGACCTCTTTGTAAACATAATTTTTCAACACAGAAGCCAGTAACAAATTGAATAAAATGTGATCTGTTTTAAAGTCTTCCTTTTTTATGTTTATCCATGTGTTAGTGTGTTTCGCTAAAAGGTTGAAATTGCTCCACGCACTCTGTTTAAAAATCAAATCTAGAAAGTCCTATGCAAAATGTAACATATACTCTTCGATTTCAAATTGAAAAAATAAGGGAAAGAAATAAGGCATCTTCAAATTACTAGCCCAAAAGTTTTTGATTTTTTGCAAATCTTCCTGATTACCATCTTAGGTCGGTCAAGTACCGTCAATACATAGGTTCCTGATTCTTCCAAGTTATACACCACATAAAAGTGGTCAAACTACCTTCACTTCACTGCTCCTTGGCTCTTCCTAGTCAGACACTATCTTAAAGTGGTCAAACTACCTTCACTGAACAGGTCCATGGCTCTTCTGGTCATGCACCATTTTAGAATGGCCATACTACCTTCACTGAACAGATCCATGGCTCTTCTGGTCATGCACCATTTTAGAATGGCCAAACTACCTT
>BLXT01005648.1:182276-195043 GCA_019648995.1 Plakobranchus ocellatus
CAGGTTTGCCATGTGGTTTCGTCGCGATGGGGCACAGATGTAAACAAGCCCGAATTTCCGTTAGATCTAGACCTATAAGCTGTACAGTTTTCGGAGTCTTAGAGGTTGATTACAGACCCCTATTAATCATTTCAAAGCTGCAGAGAGGCTTTAAAGTTAGTTATTGGGGTTTTTTTTATGAAGTTACATGTGGCAGAATGGATTTTAAATTGAAAAATGTAGATGATCTGAAAGACTTTTTGAGAAAAGGGGCGTTGTTATTACTGGAATAAATTTTTTTTTTTTAAAGAACTTATTAAATTGTGTACCCAAGCAGAATATCTGGGCCTTGAAGTGGATTCAGATGGGATATTACAATGCCGGTCTGACATAATTAAATCAAAACTGCAAGTTGCGCAAGACGATGGCACATCATTTTATTTACCTCTACCATCCCTTCTGGAATGTGAAACCAGCTTCTCCATTTTGCCGCTGATAACGTCATTTGACGTTTTATCGTACCTCGCACAGTCCAGTAACTATAGTATGGTATTGCTGAGGCATTACCCTAAACTAGAAAGATAATGGCTGTGGCGGTAAAAATACAGGGGAAATTCATGATATTGAGATCCATGCTTCTAGATCTACTTTCATCGGTAACCAATAAAATGAAGAGGCCGCGGGCATAGTATTGTTATTATATTAAAAGTAACACAATTTACATTATAACTTGGCCTACAACTTCTTCATTTCGTCAGTAATTTGTGAAGGAAGAATAAAAACGGCATCACCGGCATACTCGTTCTCATTCTCAGCTGATGAAGTTAGATCTAGAAGCATGGATCCCTATTTTCCCAAGTGTTTCCCGATTCGTAGAAGAAGGGCCTGAAAACGAAACTGGGTTTGAAACAAATTGGTCTACTCAGATCTTATTTAAATCTAGGTCCAGAAGATAAATTGTAGATTCAATCTCTATCCTCACCATGAGTGTCTACATGAAAAAAAAATATTCTTAATTTAGATTACAAGCTCTAATTTGGATTCCATATCAAGATTCCTGTTCTAACTCTGATTCGCTTAACACCATAGTGAATGATATTGTGTAGAAGTTCAAACTAATCATGAATAAATAGAGATGCTAGACCGCGGAATAATCCTATAAAACTTTGTTTAGACCTAGTAAAAAAATTCCCTAATATTAACATTCATTGCAAATAGTCTGACCAAGGCAAATTGAGGTTTGAAAATTGCTATTCAGCTACACATACACCTTGTCTTCTTCGTAATGTGCATAATTAGCCTTCCAAACACTAGATCTAGGCCAACCCTGTTTAGTATCTTCGAGGTGGTTCCCAGCATGGACCTCTCCCCCCCCCCCCAAAAAAAAAAACCAATAAAAATCCTAGATCTATAAATTACAAGTACGGCCACACTTATTTTTGAGCAAAGATAATGATCTCTTTCAATCATGTCGACGCTGATGTCCGTGTGAGGACTATTACACAACATGATCCATTCTCTGCATTTTTCAAGTTGAGTTTTCGGCTTTGGGAATGGTCGAAATGTTACGCCACTCATATAGTCTTCGCTACTAAAGCGGCTGTCAATGTTGCATCCTTTCTTTCGCATTTTGTTCTAGACTACGGCAAGACATATAAATTTAACACCAAAATACACTGAGAAGACAGTTGAATCTAAGACTGGAAATAAGCAATGTTTACCCTGGAGCCCCATTTCCGCGTTCAATGCACTGTGTCACAATCCAAGGTCTTGACCGAGTAAATTTTTTTTAAGCCAGGAGGTTTTCCCCTTGAGTGAAATTGGCTTATTAAAAATATATATATAATGAGCAAGCTATTTTTTAAAAAAAGATTATTTCTTAAAGAGGGTCTTAGAAATTCAGGATACTTTATTCCGAATAATCTGTAGATGGACAACAGACGAAGAGAATATTCTGAGCGTTCTAAGTCATCTTTTTATATTGAACATTATCATATCTAGCTTCCTCTTTGGAAAAAGCCTAAAAGGAACTGATTATTGAAGGAGATTCCATCTGAATAATATCAGTCAAGGCCATTCTTTATTTGATTTGAACGTTTTGAGGTTTTGCCGATTTTCGTTTGCATCTATAACCTTTATTATTGGCACTTTTTCATTAAAAAAAAGAGATTGCAAACTGCATTTCAAAATGTAGGCAAGAAAATATATCATATAATTTACCCAAATAAACTTGTTTTTTACTTTTTAAAAAAACAGCACATTATTAGAAAGCCCAGTTTATTTCTTTTTGGGTGGATAATAACATTCTACCTGGATAATGGAAGGCCAAGAGTGATCATAATTCGGGTTAATTTCACCTCGATAATGGTAGCCCAGGTCCATCTCCTACTTAGCTGGTTAGTTTTTAGATCAATGCCTAATTTTGTTACTCTTCACAACTATTTTTGACAATTTCAGCCTCCCCTCCCCCCTCCCAAAAAAAAAATAAAAACATGCATGCGCATACAAACACACACACACACACACACACACAAAGTAGGAAAAAGAGAGAAAAAACCAAGGAAGTGACTTTAAGTTTATTTTTTTCCTTTCAGAGAAAAGAGCATAATATAAATTTTATATTACAAAGATAGATTGATATATCTATATTTTAATAGGCAATATGACATCTTGGCTTGAAGTTTGTGTCCTATCTCCTCCTGAACCGCTCTATGCACAGTCTCAATTTTTTTGTGGAGCATAATCTGCCTATCTTAGTGTCGCATTTAGTAAATAAAAACCAAGAAATACTCACTGATTTTAATCAGTTATATTTTTTATTTCAGCAAACCTATTTTCGGTAATCACATATACATACGCACAAAGGTGCGCACATACACACACACAAATCCAAATAAGGTACAGAAAAACAAATCATAATCTCAGTGTGGACCAACAATTTCATGATAGTGATTTTTTTTCTACAAATTGATCTACATCTAAAATCTTGATTCCATTAAGATAACTGGATTCTAGATTTAATATCAAAATATCAAACTTGGATGTTGATCAATGATTCGGATGAAACAGTCTCTAAAGATTCAGTCTAGAATCTAGATCTAAATTTAGACTCTAGTTACAAGGAAAATCAAGATGGCGACAGGACTCTTCGTGCCTGTCGAGACTGCATTTCAATTGTAATTAAAAAAAAAAAAAGAAAGACGCAAGATCTAGAATAACTTTCTAATAGACCTGGACTAATTATTTGAATGCAAGCTTGCTGGATTATTGCTTTCACCAATCATTCGCAAGTGAAATAAATTGGAATATGTGAACTTGACAAGTTGGGCTAGGCCATGGCGGCCATATTGTTAGGTGAGAGCGAGCAGACGTAAAGACTTAGCGCAAGAAGAAAAACAATGAGTGGGAGCAAACGCAAGAAACATACAACCTCCTCAGATGAATCTACACACTCTACACACTCTAACGATGAGGTGTTTATAAAATTACAAATATTGGAGTACAAGCTGGAGTCATTAAGTAACAACAACACTCAGAGATTGATTGACAATATAGAAGTTATTCAAGGAACTTTACATGAACTCTTAATAGAGCAAGACAATATAAAAAAGATATATGAGACTTGAAAGATCAACTTTCAATTCTAACGGACGAGGTCTCACACAAAGCGAAAGTGGAGTGAGTTCATTCTTCCTAAATCGATAGAATCGGGCCATACAGGAACAAAGCGGATAGATCTGTTATTGTGCGCTTCTGCTCTCATACGACCGCGACTGAGGTAAAAAGGAGAAGAAAAAACTTAAAAGGTACAACTATTGTTCTTACAGAAGATCTAACTCCCGTAACGCTGGAAAAATATAAACGTGTGAAAAGCTTGTCAGAAATTAAACTAGCTTGGACCAAAGATGGGGAAATCTTTGTTAAAATTTTCAAGGACACTGTTTTTAAAATGGCTAAGGGAGAAGGTGTAGAAGATCTGAGACTCAATAAACCACAGCCCACCCCAAGCAACAAAAATTACGCTCAAGAAAAAATGAATCATCCCACGCAGTCGCAAGATCTTTAGACTGCTAGACAACATGCGCGTTCCAACAGCAACTCAAGACGGGCTGATGTCGAAACCACAGATCAACCAACAAAAGAGGGTGCTAAAGAGGCCAGAGATGTAACTTCTCACACCGACACTGAAGACTCGCAGAACATCCCTCTCACCTCCACACCGGTTGGACATTCAACAAAATCATCTCAAGAAAAAAATAATAAGCAACGGAACCAAAGAACAATGCATCCTTGGCTGGACAAATCCAAAAAATAAGTGAAATGTTTGCTATACCATTTAGTAAGTGAACGCTCATTTTATTTCTCCCTCAACCCCTGTCTCTGGTGATTTCGTTCTCTCTCTGTTTTTCTTGTTGCCAATTTCTTCTTTCTTTCTTGTACACTCTCCCACTTTGTTTCGCTTTATTTTCTACTGAACCTAAATCTCGTTGGCCTCTCTCTGGCTCTTTTTTTTTTCTCTAGCCATATTCAAAACAAGACCATTCATAGTTTCGCTTTTTTTTTTTTTAATTGGAAATGAAGTAGATATGTGCCTCGAGACCTAGACCCAGCCAATGTCTACACGAACACTTTCCAAACTTTGCCTGAAACCAAGGCTCACGTCTTGGTGTATACGGGGGAATTAGTTTTCGTCGTTTAATCTGCTGTTTATGTATTTCATATGTATTTCATAATGTCTTGTATAATTTGCTTTTTAATGTGTTTGTCAGTTGTTGATAACTTTGTAAACTCGAGTTTGTTGTCATTCGACATGTGCCTTAAAGCTTCAATGGTAAAACCTGTTACATATTTTATGCTATTCTGTACCGCGTCAGGAATGTTGTGAATGGTAGTAGCGACGCATGTGTTGCAAATTATTCGCGGATATTTGTATCCTTGGGTGAGTTTGTTCTTGACTCTACCTATGTAGGTGTGTGTGAGTTTTTACACAACAGTTTCTTACTGGGCACAAAATGGAATCTCTCTTTTGTACATGCTATGCTATTTTGCTTGAAAGTATAGTTTATTTTGGCACAAAACAAGTCGATCTTATTGATAGAGACACGGCAATTGTATACAACTTGTTAAAAAAAATAATGGACAAAAATGTACCGTAAATAAAGTTATGCTCCCTGAACACAAGAGGTCTGGGAAATTATAGAAAAAGACGCGATGTCTTCCACTATCTCCGGGGTAAGAAATCTGATATTATATGTTTACAAGATACCCATTTTACAAAGCAACAAGAAAACAAAATCGAAGCCGAATGGGGATACAAAATATTCTTCAGCGCATACTCTAGTCAATCAAGAGGTACAGCCATACTGTTCAATAATTCTTTTGAATATGAAATTCATAACATAGTTACAGACATGAATGGTAATTTTCTGCTAATGGATTTGTCTGTAAATAATATAAAATTTTCGCTTGAATGCGTTTATGGCCCTAATAGAGACGAGCCATCTTTCTATCAGATATTAGAAGAGAGAATAAAACTCATGCAAAACCAAAACCTCATTATTGTAGGAGATTGGAACTTACTGTTAGACCCCGATATGGATGGAGAAAATTACCTCCATATTAATAATCCCAGGGCGAGGCAAGCAATGCACAAACTAATCAGTAACTTGAACATGATAGACGTATGGACAGATGAAAACCCAGAATCAAAAAAATGCACATGGAGGCGACTCTTGTCAAACAAATCTGTCCAGAAAGGCCGCTTGAATTTCTTCCTGATATCTGAATCCCTTCAGACGTATATAGAACCTACAATAGAACTAGGATATCGTTCTGACCATTCTTCGATAACCCTTAGCTTAAAACTCAGTAGTGTTACACCCAGTAAAACATTATAGAAATTCAATAATACACTGTTATATGATGATCAGTTTGTCCACGAGGTAAAAGAAACAGCACGGAATTAAAAAAGCAGTACGGTGTATTACCATACAATAGAGAAAACATAGATGAAATATCAAACCAAAGCTTTGAATCTGTAATACCACCGGTGCTTTTTGGGGATACTTTGCTCCTGGAAATCCGTCGTAAAGCTCACAATAGTGCAGCTCAAATTAAAAAAGAGATAAATAAAGAAATATATACACTGGAAAAAGAACTTCAATCTCTAACCAATTTAGATGAAGACCAGCAATCCGAAACATTCCTAGTTAAAAAAGACCTATTAGAAAACCTCAGAAACAAGAAGATTGAAGGTATATTGATAAGAGCTACAGCAAGATGGATAGGATAAAAGAGGGTGAAAAGCCCAGCAAATACTTCTGTAGCCTGGAAAATAGACATTATATCTCAAAAAAAATATCGAGTCTTATAAAGGAAGATGGAACTGAAATATCAAGTAATGATAAGATAGTTAAAAAGGTTAAATCATTCTATGCAAAACCATTTAAATCTCGCGAAGACCAAATAGAAAACTTAGATTTAGAAACAAAACTCAATATTGATACCCCTAAGTTAACCGATAAAGAGGCCATGCTAATTGAAGGAAAAATTACATATGAAGAAGCATCAGCAGTTCTTAAAAAACATGAAAAATAACAAAAGTCCAGGCTCAGATGAGTTTACAACTGAATTTTTCAAATATTTTTGGCGTGACATAGGTTATTTTCTTATTAAATCATTTAATCATGGCTTTGATATTGGCCATTTCTCTATAACACAAAGTGAGGGTCTTATCACATGTATTCCAAAGCCCAGGAAATCAAAGAAACAGCTTAAAAACTAGCGGCCCATAACGCTCTTTAATATATCTTGTACAGAGAATTAAATCATTAATGAACAAAATCATCCATACAGATCAGACTGGTTTTCCGCCAGGACGTTTTACAGGTTAATTAATTTTTTTAAATTTTTTGTATATAGCCAGTCTACAACAAGGTGATCTCAGGCTTTCAGTCCCTCCGTCAGGCCAGGGCGCCGATGGCGGGGCTCGAATCCGCGACAGAAGGGTCCCTACAGATCTCAGGGCGGACTCGTTAGCCACTGTGCCACCGACGCCCCACGTTTTACGGGTGATAATATCAGGCTTCTATATGATGTACTGCATCAAGCTAACGAAATTATGAAAAAGGGAATAATGATACTTATAGATTTCGAAAAAGCTTTTGACTCGATAGCATGATCATTCAATACGAAATCTCTCAAATTCTTTAATTTTAAAGATGATATTGTAAGATGGATAAGACTATTTAACAATCAGGTAAAGTCTCGATGCATAGTTAATAACACAGTTTCTGATTGGTTTTTATTAGAAAGGGGTTGTAGACAAGGAGATCCAATATCGCTTTATTTATTCCTGATAGCCAGCGAAATTCTCGCCAGCATAATCCGCCAGAACGGCCATATCAAAGGCTATAAAATAAATGGAATAGAGATAAAAGTATCACAATATGCTGATGACACGACAATTTTTTTAGATGGATCAGAGTCAGCCTTTGAGAAATGCATCGAAACACTTGGTGAATTTGAGAAATACTCAGGTTTAAAAATGTACCAAGATAAAACTAAAGTAATCTGGTTCAGGTGCCCTAGGCCCCCAGAAACAATTTACCTTCCTATTTTACAGTTTGACTGGAACCCTCGCAAGTTTTCGGTCTAAGAGACAACATTTTCCACTGATCTCGAGAGGATAACAGAAAACAACATTCAACACCATTGAGAAAAAGTTAAAATGGAAATACAAAATTGGGACAACAGAAAATTAACACCCTTCGGTAAAATTTGCGTTAAAAAAAACATAACTATGTCAAAAGTTGTTCACATCTTAACATCACTTCCTAATCCTTCAAAGGAAACTGTCAAACACTTGAATGATACAGTAAAAAATGTTTATGGAATAACAAAAGAGACAAAATATAAGAAAAAAATTGTGACTCGACCGTTAGAAACTGGTGGCTTGGGAATGATTGAGATAGATAACTTCATTGAAGCACTGAAATTAACATGGTTAAGAAGATTACATAATAAAAAAAACAACATGCAACGAAATCCTCAGAGCAAAAGTCAAAAACATCGATCTACGTATGGAGATTGGTCCAGAAACAGCAAAAGAGATTGGCAACAACATTACTAATCAGTTCTGGAAAGACACATTAGAAGCATTTACAAAATACGTCAAAAAATATTGCGCCGCATAATAAAACTAAATTCAATAACTGTAGTTTCCTTTATAACATAAATATCAAAATCGGAAGAGAAATAATAACAAACAAAAGATTTATTGGACAACATATAACAAGAATTGCGCACTTAAAAATAAATGATGAGTTTATGAATTACAACTAATTTATAAAGAAATGCCCGCAGATGATTATAGACATGCTTTCATACAACGGAATTGTAAGGGCAACAAAAAAGTACTATCGCAAAGTTATCCTAAAATCAAAAAATGTAAATCACAGTTACCAACCTCATATATATCCAATTCTATATCCAGCCCGAGGTGCCTCTCAAATGTATATAGATATCGTATAAAAACATGGTCCAGAAGGTTAAATATATCTCTAAAAAAAGGATCTATCTTTCGAAAACGGAAAAAAAGCGACAAAGGACACCTCCTTAAAGTGGTTGCAATGCAGAATATTCCATAATTTACTTACCACAAATAAATCAGTTGCAAAATATGACACTGATGTTAATGAAAACTGCACTACTGTAATCGAAAACCGGAATCCATAGAACACCTCTTGTGGGACTGTAGAATAACTAATTTATTCTGGAAAGACCTTTCAAATCTGAATATGTTTTCAATTCAGTAAACAACTGGTTATAGTGGGAGCAGATACAAACAGATCGGGCACTCGACTTCATAATACTGACTGCAAAACAATATTTATACAGATGCAAGTTTGACCAGAGCCACCCATCGATAAAAGCCTTCAAATTCACGTTGAACAGAAGATACAAGATCGAACAGGTCGTGAATACCCAGGATAACAGTCAGATGGTTTTCGAAAGAATATGGAAACCGTATGAAAACATATTTAAATCGCTAATCATCCAGTCATAAAAAGACATAGAGCATAGATGGACACTAGGTGGGAAAAACCTCATCTATCTGTCAAAAGTATAGCCATACTCGTTACAGTTCCTATTCATACATCAAACCATAAAAATAATGATTATTGTTTCACACCAAGAAGAAGAATATTGAGTGAGAGTACACACATTTAAATTTTCATGAGAATTCTAAGCAGAGGTAGATAAGAATTATGTAGATGAGCTTTTAAATAGCTATAAGTGTTCTTACTGTTGTTTTTGTTATTGTTTTTGGCATTTTTATTCTTATATTATTTGTACACATGCCTTGTGCATTATGTGGATTTAAATACTACATTATTTCATCCTTACTTGAATGTACTTTAACACATAAAGGCTATGTGCATAGGGTAGCAACGATCATTTGAACCAGGAGCCAGTATTATTATCATACTATCACTTTTATGGTTTGAAATTGCTATGATTTAATACGCACATCGGGGTAAATATTTTTATCCTGAGAACATACTCTTACTATGATCTTTTTATAAGGTTAATGAGAGAGTAAACATGTACAAGGAATGAGTATTCTACTGCTGCACACTGCATTGCTGGTGGCCAGCAGTGGAACATTGTATCTAAGCAAATAAGTCTTTGGTATAATGTAGCTGAAAAAAGATATGCATATGACAATTATAATTATGTTTGTAATCAAATATTCATAAACATACATCCTTTTTAAGGCTGAATTATTTACAATAACGGTTTTTGTTGTTTGATTTTAAAACATTATTAAAGAATAAAATAAAGAAAGAAAAAGGAAAAGAATCAGAAGTCGGATAACCCGCCTTTGCACACTGATACTGTGTGTATGTATCGAATATAATTTTTTTTATTTGAAGTAAGACAACATATGTAGATTTTCGTGTTATGATAAAAAGATACTTATTGTGGTTATTTATTTATTTATTTATGTATTTATTTATTTATTTATTTATTTATTTTATTTTTTTTTTTTATTTTTTATTGACATGTTGTTGTGATTCAGTATTGATATTATGTTGATTGTGATCCAGTTTTGATACTATTCTTATTATGATCTGCTAATGATACTATCTTGATTATGTTCGTGTATTGATACGATGTTGATTGTGATCCAGTACCAATACTATGTAGATTGTAGGCCGCTGTTGATACTGTGTTGAATGTAATACTAATTTAAAAAAAAAATAAATGAATAAGTAAATTTGTAAAAATTATGTAGATCTAGGTCTAGTGGGCAACAGCGGTTTCCTATTAACTGCTGTTTTGGATTTTTTAAAATACCTGTATTTTTTTGTTGTGGATCTTCATTTTTGCTGATTTTTTGAAATGCCTTTGCCAAAGTTGGCTTTCGACACAGAGAATCGATTTTCATATTAAAAATGTTATTGTGTAGTCTCTAACAAAAATCAAAAAAGAAAAAAACTTTTAAAGTGTTTATCAAGTGGAAAATATATCCACGTAATTCCTCTTTTGTATTTAACGTCAATTTTATATCTGCAGCCTGCCTAGGACTGGAATCCACGATATTGCTATACTGCATGCCATGATTTAGCTACGTGAAGTTCTATTTTGTCACATCTTACTTTATTATAAGTAAACCGTATACTGCTTGATCAACATTTGTTTACGATTTACTAAATTCATGTTAGGGATTTAAATATTTCAAACAGCTACTTAAGAGGCCGCTTCTCTTCTTTCGCGTAAAGTTATCTCTGTTTGGTTAATAAAGAAAACTTAAGGTGCGAAAAAAAAAATTTGGACTCTAGGCTAGGCCGAATCTCCATCTAAGCCTATCCAGCTTCGATTCGGTTTAAGCTAAACTTTAAGCCCATATTTAGACCTAGATCTATAGATTGCCAATATCTAGAATCTATATCGCTGACTGATCAAACTAGAAATGGCTGTTGTTTTGTCCTGACACCCACTGATCAAACTAGAAATGATTGTTGTTTTGTCCTGTCATCCACTGATCAAACTAGAAATGACTGTTGTTTTGTCCTGTCACAACTGATCAAACTAGAACTGACTGTTGTTTTGTCCTATCACCCACTGATCAAACTAGAAATGACTTGTTTTGTCCTATCACCCACTGATCAAATTAGAAATGACTTGTTTTGTCCTGTCATCCACTGATCAAACTAGAACTGCCTGTTGTTTTGTCCTGTCATCCACTGATCAAACTAGAAATGGCTGGTCTTTTGCCTTATCACCCACTGATTAAACTATAACCGACTGTTGTTTTGTCCTGTCACTCACTGATCAAACTAGACCTGACTGCTCTTTCGTCCTGTCACCGTCTGATTAACTAGAACTGATTTTTGTTTTATCCTGTCACACTAATAAAACTAGAAGTAATAGTGCTGTGACCTGTTACCCATTAATCAAACAAGGAATTATTGTTCTTCTGTCCAAAAGTTTTTCTATTATTCTCAGATGAACGTGAACCTAATGAATCATTCAATATTCCGTTGTCCTATTATTCAAAGGCTTCGTCTTTAGGTTTCTTCAGTAAACAAAAATTGTACTAACAAGCCTTAAAGCGAAACGTTTTAATGCAAACACTGTGTAATTAAGCGGTAATTTAATAAAATTTGAGTGTATGACTGGTTTTACCAAAATTTTCTTAATGGAGAATGGAATTTTAATATATAAAAACAATTTATCTCGATTTAAAAGTTCGAAAGAAATAAAAAATAGCAGCTAAACCAAAAAATTGAACAGCTAAAGAGTGAAAAAAGAGAACCAGGATAAGAAAGAAAAAAAAGGAAAGAGAGAAGTCGAGGAGAGGAAAAGAGGGAGACGAAGTCAAAGAGTGAAACAGGCAGAAATAGGGAAAAAGAGGTGCGAAAGGAGAAAGTAAGAAAGAGAGAAAGGCTCAGAGACACAAAGAAATATGAGAGACACAAAGAGAGAAGGAAAGAGGGAAACAAGGGTGAAAAAATGTGGAAAAAAACTTGCAACAACCATTATATTTTACCCAATAAAACCTTGCAATATAAAGAGAGCGCAGTCTGTAATCATTAACCCGTAGTTTTACGGCAACAAAAGAACTGCACGCTCTTGCGATATCAGTCAGTGAAATCATTATGCACTTTTGAATTATTCCACTCAAACGTTTGAAGTTCAAATATGTGAAGCTAAACTACGTAAACGTTAGAAATTCAAATTCTAAAATTTCTCGTAAACGTTAGTTCGTTCACGCAAGAGACTGATAAAAATTGCTTTGATAGAATCACATGGACAGCTTAGATCTGGATTTAACTTTTGTTTGCATTGTTATATTTTTAACGACATTCATCTTCAACACGTTTTAGCGATCCGATTTCGCAACCAATTTAGATTAAATGGTGTCACTTAGGTGTGACAAATTGATCAACATTCTAGACATGTAGCTTTCATATTAGTGAGTGCTCGTTAGCCTGCTGCCACCAGCATATATTTGTTTCAGGACAAACAATGAAAAGACACTTAGATTTTTTTTTATGTTTGGCGAGTTACATTACACTAGTTCAGCTTGTCTCACCAGCCTCAGAAAAAGCCTGCTCCTGCCAGCCTCTGCCCCCAGCCTAGTCTCACCAGCCTCTGTACCCACCCTAGTCTCACCAGAATCAGCAAAAGCCTGCTCCTGCCAGCCTCTGTACCCAGCCTAGCCTCACCAGCCTCTGTACCCACCCTAGTCTCACCAGCCTCTGTACCCACCCTAGTCT
>BLXT01005648.1:217552-228844 GCA_019648995.1 Plakobranchus ocellatus
AAAAAAAAATTATCTTATGTTTCCAGAATTGTGATGTCCAAAAAGATGAGAAAAGGTTGTAGCAGGGTCTCTGCACACAGAGCACAGCAAGTAGTCCAGACAGTTGAACTTTAAATCCTGCCATACGAGCATATTCACCAGACCTAGCCTTCTTCACATTTTTCTGTTTCCTGTATTCTGAAAAATCACCCAAAAGATATCATTTTCGAAGACCAAAAAGACGTGATTAATGTCAGTCATTCAAAACAGGTTAGAGGCTCATTCTGGGTCATTGTTCTCTCAAAAAAGCTTTTGAAGATCAAAGAGAAGTGGCAGAAATGTGTTATTCTGCAGGGTGATAATGACCATAAATTTCCAGGAAGGGATACTCTTTGTGACATTGCCCTCTAATTTGCCATAAAAGAATTATGTATGTCAAGTCTAATGTTTATGCAATGTTAAATTTTGCATTTGCTCAGGAGGTTTATGTATATTGTTGTAGCATCAGTGAATAATGGGACATATGTTATACTTAGGCTTTGAATGGAAGTTTTGGTAATGAACTTAGATGACAATGTTAAAAAATGTGTCCATAAGACTGTGTAGAATGCGTTTGAAGTTGAACCTCCCAGATCATCTGAGATTGAGATTTGAAATGATACAGGGAAAGGATAAGTGGGAGACAATTGCTGACTCCATGATATAATTTAGATTTAGTTGCCTTGAGTGGTTTCCGATAACACACTGGCTCATTTAATACTTGTGCTTCAATGATGCAGCACTCTTGCTGACCTTAACTCTAACTTGCATCATCTGAAAACTGAAATAAAGCATTGAACATCGGGTGTAACCTTTATCCAGTCAGATCTTACTAAAAGAGCCTTTATTTAATGTTATTTTTTCTTGCCCGAATTCTTTACTATTATAAAGGAACATTTTCTTTTCCATCAATAATGATAAAATTATCACTTATTTGCATGTGACATTGAAAGCATGTAACCTTATAGCTTCAGACTTTTACAAACTTTAGAAGATTATTGTTCATTTTTTTCAAATATATTGCCACTTTAATCTCTTTCTTTTTTTTATTGGCATAAAAATTTGTGATCAGCTAAGAAAAAAAGTGTTTATATTCTAAGCACTATCAAAACATGTAAACATATGCAATTCGTAAATCCCTCAGATCACCTTTGAATGTGGAAATGTCAGCAATATTGTGAACGCCAGTGAACCATCAACATGCAGTTATCATTTGGGTAATTAAATTTTGTGTGCTTGTTTGTTAGTTTTGTTTTCTTTGTGATGAAAGATCTCATTCTATGGGCCAATGTTGGATAGAAGGGTCTTGTGACCATATTTGAACTGCAAACCTAAAAAAATTAGAGGTAAATCATGCTAATTTTTAAGCCACCAGTGCATAGAGCTTCATCATTAAGCCAAATTTTGTGCATAGTTGATATCTTTGACATGCATAAACTCCCATATATGTGTCTTATGTCTCAGTCACAGAAACAAAGATGTGTTTTCAAATTTGATGTCTACCTTGCTTGTTAAGAACACTTGATGAGATTAAAATATATTCATTATTTAGCATTAGAAAGAATGAAAACTCTTAAATCTCTGTGCCTCACAACTGTTACATACTATGTATAATTAAATATATTTTTTTTCAAGATCAGTAATTCAAAACATCAAACAGTTTAATATTTTATTGTAAGATGAGAAAAAATTCACTGAAACTGCAAAGAAGGTCATTCTCATATTGTCTCTTTTATCTGTGCATGTCCTGTGCTTGCTAGTACTGAGGACACCTCTAGTGTGTCACCCAGACTCCATGTTGGTTTATCCCACACTAAGCAAAGAGCTTCAGCATCAGTGGGATGTGCTAGAAGGAGAGAGGCAACGCGGTGACTGGACTGAAAAAGTAAGGCTTAATTAAAATTTTAGGGATGCAGAGTGGCCATGCTTAGTAAACAAAGGTTACTCTGTTTTTAAAAAAACTCTTAGCTCATGGCTTTGGAATGATAGGTCAAATGAATTCCCTTCCATATTCTGCTTGAAAAATTTGTGATTTAATGTAAAAAAAAAAAAAAAGAAAGGGTCATATACCTTTCCATGTGCCAAAGCGGCGCAACCAATTTGATATGATCTAATAAATGATATAGAGCTGAATGTGAATGCACAGTGCACAATCAAAATAGAAAATAAATTTGAAAAACTTTTAGAGGTAGCAGATGAAATGGAACCAAATGGAAGTAGCATTAAAAATTGAAAATGCTTTTAAAGAAATGGCTAAACAATGTCCAAAAAACAAAGAAACGAAAAAAAAAAACAACTGAAAAAGCAGAAGCTCTCTAGGAAAAATTGATAAGCGAAGAGAAATAAAAAACAAACATGGTAATTCAACAGCAGAATATAGACAGATGAACAAACATGCAAAGAAATCAGTTAATAAAGAAGACAAAGCAAAATATCTTTATTCAAATCTAAAGAAATAGAAATAAAAAAAATAACAAATAAAAGTAACAAGTCTGAGAATCTATATTATTTCTTGATATCTGGATATCATCAAGAAATAATTGAAATTAGATGAAGATCTAGAATCTAAATGATTTTGCTACACAAAAGCTTCAGGTTTAAAATGTTTGAAGTGTTTGCAATAAACCTAGACATTCCAAAGTAATCTTCTTGTAACATGAAAATAAATGTGTGTATTAAAGCTAAAGCACAATGCTGAATTTAGGCCTAGATCTAAACTAGATCAAGTTGATCTATTGATGGCATCTTTTGCTTGCAAAACCTTGATTCCAATATTTTAAAATTTTAACTTCATGAATCATCATACCTTGGATTTCAATTTTTTTTTAAACAATCAATAGAACAATGCTGCTGTTTTTTTTGTTTTTTTTTTAAATTGCAATTGCCCAAGGGACATAACTTCAAAATAATTTATGCCCAAAAGGGTGCCAAGCCCAAGGACTTAATTGAATGGAACCAACTCAGAGTATGTAATGTGGCATAGAAAGTCATGGTCCAGCTGAATATAATCAAATATGATTACAAACTGAAGCCAAAGACTCTTAAAAAAAAAATTATTTTCTGCAAATGCAAATAAATGGCCATATAACGACATATTAATGATCTTGACAGAGATTTGCAGAGATTTTCTTACCCCTCCTCTCCCCTCCTTCCATTTCCTTGGTCCACCAAAACTAATCCAAGGCACAGCATAGCCACCCAGAAAACAGGGCCTGGGTCAAATTGAAAAGAGGAATGTTTGGTGTTTATGGCAAAATAAATGCCCGACTTTTTTTTTCATTTTTGTTTCTTAAGAATATTCAGAGCCAAATTTTCACAACATTGGTCTTGCTCTCAATTTCCACTGGCTGGCAGCGACTGATATAGTGATAAGAAAATCTGATTGGCCAGCATGTCTGCCACAGCTGGCAAACCATGACTATGTAGCTGAGTTCATACTCTCGAGCAAACAATTTGATCAATTTTTATCTTACTTGGCCAATGTATTGGGATTTATTTTGCATAAGTTATCCTGCAGACACAGACTTTAAATATGCTTCTTGAGATAAGATAAAAATGTAAGATTCAGGTCTAGGCATGGTACCCCCTTTTTTCCTCAGTATTATTTGTTTTTACTCAGCAGTCTAATGGTTAAGAAAAAAAGCCCAAACGATTTTACACTGTCGTCTCATAGCAAATAATTATGATAGTGTTCTTTTTCACTTTTTTTGGGCTATCATCTCTGAGCAATACATTATTACTGTTGGTATTACTGAAATAATTACTGTCATTATAAGAAAAATAAATTTCACGTAACAGTCTCATTTTGTTTCATTATATCTGTTTTTAGCTGAATTATATCACACCTGAATCAAATATTTTTCTCCATTTAAATTGTATTTTGGCTGCAGTTTCTTTTCCGTTTAAAGCAAAAATATCAGTTATAAGTTTATATATGAGCAAATCAAAATCATAGGCCGACATTTATGTAATATTAATTTACCTAAATAAACTGTAACCTAGGATTATAAAAATTTTATCAATGTGATATTGAATGTTGAATTTTTAAAAAACAAAATTTGATTTAGTGGTTTCTGCTCCATAGGTACAATATTGACAGTTTACTTCTATAAATTCATCGCGAAATCACAGCTGGAAACCAACAATCCCCCCCCCCAAAAAAAAGAAGGAAAAATATCCTTCACGTAACAAATCAAATGTGATGATTTTTTTTCCCAGGGTTATGCCAAGCAACTGAGGAAGATCTTTGAGGCTGCGGGGCTCTATCTGAGTGTGTCAACTCAAAAGCAATTACAACATCAGGCAGAAGAAGTTGAGAAAGAGAAAGTTCGCAGTGGAACCTTTACAACATTGGACCAGTGTAAAGAGGTAACTTTGAAATGGGTGGCAGGTTAAAGTAGCCAATTGTCACTTCTTTAACATTATGGTATAAGTCATTTTTGGCTCTTTTAAGCTATTTACTTGAAAAAAAATGTTGCTCTTAAGTATTCATGGTTTAATTTTCATAAAAATCTTGTAGCCTTATCTCTGTATCATGGACATATTTGATAACTCAAAGGCATGGCAAGGCAATAATAATAAAATAACATTTGGGCATAAGTCTGACTTATGCCATTATCATAGGCAAGTGAGGAAACAAACAATATGAACTCTATTTGACGCGAGAGCTATTGGTGGTGCCAGTGCTATCATATCATCAAATACTATAAAATCTGTTACAGTTTTACTAAGTCATATGTGGTTCCAAAGGTAATCAATGTCAGTGTTTATTTTGATCTTTTTATAATGTTTCATTAGCTGGGATTTTGAATTTTGCACATGCAGCAGACATTGGATCTCCATTTATCAACTTCTAATTGTTAAGGGTTTAACTCTTAAATTACCATATTGCCCGTCTTATACCAAATCGCCCGCCATCGCCTGCTAATATTTGCGTTAAGCATCCACTTTTTCTGTAAGGAGCAGAGCCTATTTATTTTTATAGTTTCTAATGCAAGAGAGCTCTATCGGCAGTTTGATAGTTCTACTTTCGTTTGTTCTTTACTGCATGAGAATTGGTTGAATAGAAGTGATACAACGATTTTTTACAAAATGGACTTCAATTTCTTAAGCCAGCTTGTCCGTCCATAACCAAAAATGTAGAAGTAGATAACACTGTTGATGAGGAATAAGGAGCTATAGACAATGAAAGTGATATGAGTAATGATGACAGAGGGGTAGACAATGAAGATTGGAACAATGGCACTCTAGATCTAGATCTAAACCTAGATGTAGAGTTGGGTTCGGACCCGAATTTGGAGGCACAGTCTGATAGGGATGGTCATTTTTTACCATTTTTTTTTCACAATTTCTTGATATAAAAGCATAACATGTTATGAGAAGAAAGCTTGTTCATTTCTCCAAAATATGGTGATTTTTAGAATTTTTTAAAACCAATATTTGAATTTATACAATTTGTTTAATGGCACCTGTTATGAAAAAAATTAACAGTTATGGTCCTTGCTTTGGTAATTTGGCTATCGAAATTCTAGAAGGGCCCGGTAAATTAAGAGTTAAACTTTTCCAATGTGTGGATGAAGGAATGTTGGTTTTCTGCTCTTAAGAAATATAGGGAAGCTTGCGCATTGATTTTCCATCCTTTTAGTCCAAAAGCTCTTTTTAAACTTTCTGGACCCCAGATTTGTGGGGTTTGTTTTCCAAATCAGTTTGAATCATTTATAGATATCATATGTATCTATAAGCCTTTGTGAAAAATTAATAGTGAATTCAACGGAAGATGATAAAGTTGAATAAAACATTTATTGGAGTCATCATCTCGTTTTTATTCTATTTTTAAATGTCATATCTTGGATTATAGGATAACAACTTTTTTTAAAACTGAAAATAAACATTTTGAGAAAAAATTTTCATTTCAGGGATATAAAGAACTTAAGGAGAAAGTTCAAAGGCTGGAGGAAGAATTGAAAATTGCTAAAAATTCATCAGGTGAACTGAGAGGTTAACAATATGAAGCCATAAATAATTATAGAAGAGACTTTTTACGATTATTACATGGTTTTATCTTTTTTTTAATTCCCTTGACACTAAACTCATTTTTTTTTTTTTGGTGTGTTATTTTGTTCATTAAATTACTGAAATATATGTATGAGTAATTGCTCCTGCTTGAATTTTTTTGTACTATTTATTAATAAACTTTACTAGGTGTTGGACTACCTGCTTCCAAAAAGAAGATTTTTCATGACTTTTGGCAATTTCTTTTTTCATGCATCCTGTTCAGAAATTATGTAACACAAAAGATACATTTTTTCTTTGATTTTTTTAAGTAACATATAGACATTTTTTTTTTTTTTAAATATTGATGTCATTATGATCTGTGTATGGCTATGTTAATATTAATTTTTCCCTCTTTCATTTTTGCATTTTATTCACAGGGACACTCGGGAGTTGATGTAATAAAGATCTACCTTTACAGTTACATTAGCAGGGGCTTATTTTGCTTGAACTAAATAGGATCACCAATGCCTTTTGATTGTACACATGAATACCTGATGAATTTTATATTATGTTTGGCCTTTATATTTGAATCCCGTCTTTCAGCTTAATCCATAATGTCTTTAAACCATTATTATGAGCGAGATGTTTGAGAAAAAACACAGATACTTTTTCTTTTTTTAAAATGAGAAATCAAGACAAATAATCTGGGCCAATCTGAATCATTTGGGGGTATCATTCATTGTTTCTAAAAAAGAAAAAAATATTGCTGTGTATGATATTACAACCAATCTGAATCATTTGGGGGTATCATTCATTGTTTCTAAAAAAAAAATATTGTTGTGTATGATGTTACAACCATAAAAAATGACTTAAATGTGTTTCTGGGCTGCTTGGGTATATTATATTATTTATTGCTTCATTTCCCATTTTCTTATTCACTTAAACTCATTTTGAATCCCAATTCAGCACACATGTTGAAACCATTACTTGTAATTTACTAGATTTTGTCTCAATATAATTCTTTTTTTGCCCATTGTATAGATGATGTTGAAAATCGCAAAATGTTCCACACTTGGCAAATAGAATATGACTCCAATTAACCTTGGTATTATGTTTCTCTGTGCATATGCTAAGTCTTAGAGTGATTGGCTATACTGTTTGTGAGTGTTAGCTTTACAAAATTCTAGTATATTGAAAAATTTAATATTCATTTCAGATCAAACTAACCTTGCTCACTAAGCATAAAATCTCCCAGTGCCTCATCAAAGATTTTTAGGATTTTTGTAGCAGCACTCACACTAAAAATCCTCTACAAAAAAATTGAAATGCTTATATGTTGGCAGTGACTAATTTTCAAAATTGATACTGAAGAAATTACATCACTGTGTTAGTCATAAAAATCAAAACCCATTGATGATTGTACTTTAAATTTTTATTCAATTTATGCTCTCTTTCTGCCTGTCTTCTTAAGCAACTTGTGCAATAATGTTTTAAAAAATTGCTTGGATAATATTAATTACGACACATGTCTGTAGATGACGATCATATGAGTTTTAAGACTGATTCAAGTTATATTATAGCTCCATCAAAGGAAATTGACTTATTGTTTTGTTGTAGGTAGAAAAACAGATGGGACATGCAGAAACAGACTTGATAATACAGTATTTGGGGATCCCCATGCCTTTATGTTCTCTTTGGGAAGAGTTCTATTTATGCTGTATAGGAACATTCTTGCTTTTCAGTAATAGACTACAAATTACTTGTTACAGAAGAAAAATAATCCTTTCAAATAAAATAGAGCATTGTTCCATCAATCTGAGTAAAAAACTAGATGATGACTCCAATAAATGTTTTATTCTACTTTATTATCTTCCATTGAATTCACTATTAACTTTTCACAAAGACTTATAGATGAGCTATTCTCGAAAGGTGCTTCACCATCAACCCATCCTTAAATAAGCTTTGAAAAAAATAATAAAGCAACTCTCACACATCCTGCTTGTTTCTTTGCCTTGTGTAAGTGTTACATTAACTTAGTGAATACGGTCAAGGTGTGAAATTATTAGGTTTTGGTACACGAAAGCCATTTCCATTAAAATATGGCCTATTTCTATCTCAAAAATGTTCCAATAAGCAATTAGTATCTAGAAATAACTTTTCAAAACGGTCATCTAGTCTATTCTTGATACCGTATGTTTTTTTTTTTTTTTTTTGTAAGAGAAAGGATAAAACTACATTTTTGAAGCAAAAAAGATTTGCTTTGATTCCCTCATTTGATGCTCAGCAGCAAGATTACAAGCATGGTTGGACGTGATGGTGTGTGTCATATGCCTCTTTCAACTTGACATCAATGGCTGCTCAAAATTGGCCTAGCAGATGAAAAAAATGATTACATCGGATATTTTGACTGAGGACGGACATTTTTGACAGTCAGTTACTTCAAAACAATCTATATTTTGGCCAGCAGCCCTCAAAATAAAGACCAGAGATTAGACGTGTGTGTCGTTTCATCAGGTCCGATCTATAGCTTTCTATAGAAAACTCCAGGCAAATTGGGCTCTAAGTAAACGTAGATTTTGTTCAACACTTTCATTTTATTTTCATGGAGGGGAGAGTAGAGAGGGTAACATGGCGGATAGGAGCTGTCTGAAGTTGAAAACAATGTGTGTCACTTTTCTGGTTAGCAGATCTAGAAAATCTGATTGTGTTTAATGCTTATTTTAACTAAGGAAACCTATTCTAACCTCTTGCACTGTTACAGCCTCAATAAGCCCAAATTCCATGCCGCTAGGATGTTTCTTTTGTTTATTTGTATGATTTATGTTAGAAACCCCTACCAGTACCATCATTAAAACTAATATTAAGACCTTGTGTGTCATAGTCACTACTGAACCCAGGTAATTGTGTGTCATAGTCACTACCGAACCCAGGTAATTGTGTGTCATCATCACGTCCAACACTTGTGATCATTAAAATAGTATTTCTCTGTCCTCTAATTAGCTGGATTATGATTTGTTTAACATATATTTGTATAGACAAAGCTTATGATACGTCAAGAAGGAATTACATCTATGTTTCTAGTGATTATAAAACTTATTTTCTCCTAGTTTTGGACGTGACCATGACACACAAATTGTTTTTCATCATCACGTCCAACTCGTATGATCATTAAAATAGTGTTTCTGTGTCCTCAAAATAGCTGTATTGTGGTTTATCATACATCTATTACATAGGCAAAGCTCATGATATGTTACAGCAATGTCTTTTTTAACTGTAAAAACTTTTGTTATATTCTAGTGTCGGACGTGATGTATGACTCACACTTCATCTACTAAAACTTTCATATAATCCAATCCAGACTTGACTTTTAACGTAAAAAACTTCAAAACTTTGCTTCTTGATAGCTTTTGATCCTTTTTTATTAGACCAGCACCTTAAAATATAAGAATAATATAATGTGGAGTTTTGTGTGTTACACATCACGTCTAACACCAGCTGTATTCCTGCAGATTTTCTGTTAAAAAAATTCTTTTTAAGCTACCCTGAGCCTCATATTTTACTTTTTCTTAAATCGCAATGTTTGTATATCATTTCAAAACAGTTCTCATTCTAATGGGTATATTTTCAATTTTTGGCTCTTATGTGACGTTTTGGCATCCACCTTTGTAGAATGGCTCAGATACATTTGTTATAATTTATTGCCTGGAATCAGGCCCTTTATGGGATCCTGTCTAATGATTGATAATTTGTTTTCTTAATTGATTGCTTGTGCCTATAGAAGACATACTAACGTTCTAAAAGCTGATCTTTACAAGTCAGAAAAAGTAATTCCACAATGTGCTAGTGATAATGTATTTTTCAGATGATTGTTTTTTTCCTTACAATATGTCTTTGAAACAAAGACACATTGCTTAAGATGATGTTGAATTCTTAAAGTGTCTGTTGATGTGAGGCCATTTTTTCTTTAACTTCTTCTGTTTGCATTCAGCAATATATGCCAGTCCATGCTTTGCTGTTGTCCATCATTAATCAACACATCAATTTGTGTATTTAATATTTAATTGTTGTCATAGAAGTGATAGGCACTTAACTTGGAGGAATTCATACTTGGAGTATTGATTTCAATATTTATTTTCAGTATTGAATGGAGATTGTCTTCAGTGAGATGTGAAAACATTTTAATATTCTGAATTTTTTTATACTGATGTCATTCTTTATGTGAATATTGAAGTGTAGTTTGAAGTCTTTTCTGTTAACATTGATATGAGTTTTTATTTTTTGGAAAATTTTGATAGGTTTTTAAGAAATATTTATATATTTTGATAGTAAATTCATTTGCATTTCACTCGAAAATGTATTAAGTGTATTGAAAATGTTTATTTCTTCCTTCATGTTTTTGTCAATTTTCATGACATTAGTGTGGATTGAGGTTTTTTTTTAATCAGTGCCAAAGGTTTCATAACATTTGTGAATGTTTTTATTTCATTTGTATATTTTAATTAAATTCAACACTATTATTTAATTAATGAAAAAATAACATTTGACTACAAAAAAAAAAAAAAAAACAACTCTGTTTACTTGCTCTTTTTTCCATGTAGATAATTACTAAATGTCTCTTTGTAGTCCTCAGCCAAAGGAGGTATGATTAGAGCAAGAAATTTCACTTATTATCTTTATACAGAGGGATCACATTATGTTTTTATGCCAAAAATCTGCATAAGACTTTCCTGACTAGCTTTTACCACACAAAGAGGAATGTAAAGTTTGATGTGATGGAAATATATTGTTTGATCTCATGTGGTACTTGCACTGTTAGAATAGGGCACCAAATCTATGTATTTTATTAATTTGGCACAGCCTATCAACTCGGACAGTAACCTTAAAAATTTGTCTGGAGAAAGTACAGAACTACATCTGTAGTTTTGTTTTGACACATATCACAGAATTTACCTAATCAATAATTAATTTCTTGATCTCCTCATATTCTGAACATTCTTACCTTATTCTGGCCCTCCAGAAAATCGCGGTCTTGCGGCCACAAGAATTTCCAAAGACCGCTAGAAACCCACAAATTTTGCAATTTCCTGCAATTTCTCACAAGTTTTGGTAATTTTGTCTTTTAAGAGCAAAAACTGAGGTTTTTACTCGCCAGTATATATGTAGAATGTTCGGTTCCTGGCTCCCTACTTTTTTAGAGAATCTAGTAGCCTATCCCTAACCTAGTAAAACCTATAAACTCTGACCACAAAGAAGCTTCTAAATTAAATTTAACTTGAAAGT
>BLXT01005648.1:260578-276659 GCA_019648995.1 Plakobranchus ocellatus
AGATTAGATGGAGTTGGTACCTCATGTAGTTGCTAATGGAAAGATGCTAGAGGTTGGTAAACTGACGAGATAAGCCATGACTATGCCACCATGAGATTGGATGGAGTTGGTACCTCATGCAGTTGCTAATGGGAAGATGTTAGAGTTTGGTAAACTGATGAGATAAGCCAAGTCTACGTGAGCATGAGATATGATAAGCTGTGTCTATGCCACCAGGAGACTGGATAGATTGGCTATTTCATACAGCTGCTAATAAAAATATGTGAGAAGTTGGTAAACTGATGAGATAAGCCAAGTCTATGCAACCATAAGATTGGGTGGAGTCGGTAACTCATACAACTGGCAATAAGGAGAAGTTAAAATTGGTGAATTCCTGAGATAAACGAGATCTTTGCTACTAAGAGAATAAATCGATTGGTTTCCTCATAATGGTCAGTCCATTTCTTGGGTTAAGAGAAGTATAAAAAATATCTCTTCTGTTCTCAAAATTCTGAAGAAAGAAACAATCTAGAGTAGACCTTTGTTTTATATGGCAATAGTAGATTCAAAAGGGATATACATGAAATATTTGAACAACAATTTTAAAAGAAGAAAAAAAAAGGTAATTATAGATTATTGTTATTACCTTAGTCTTTTTTAGCAAAGTAGGGGGTGTGAGAAAGACAATGAATGGTTGTTACGAGAAGCCACACAGGGAGACACAATACATGAAATAAAAGAACAGTGGATTTTGTTGGACCAAGTGTTACCTCTAAACTTGTCCACAACCAAGCTGGAAACAACAGACACAACAATTATAGCTCTTTAGAAGGTGATAAAGCAAGATAATTGGTTCTAAACGAGTTGTTTATTGATAAATGGAACTTGCACAAGAATGTGAATACAGGAATAAAATTTGCAACATAATTCCTTTTCTTTCACCTTTTCAAAAAATTAAATTACAAATTTGTAGGGTCAAAGAGTGGAAAGTAGAGAGAGGTTGATTGGTTGATTGATTGGTCGACCACCCCGGTGGTTGGAAAATTGGAAAAAAAAGGATAAAAAGTGATCAAAGAGAAATAAAGAAATAAAGGTGGAGAGGAGGATGAAATGACTAAAGAGGTACAGATAAAAAGATGCAAAAGCCAGAAAAAAAGAAAAAAGATAAATTGAACAGAGGCGGACATAGCTGAATGCAGCTTCTCCTTGAATTTCACAACTTGAGTTGTAATAGTTCCGGTATTTTTTTTTATATATATACTGCATCCAGTTTTAGACTTTAGATAATGTATGTATTACTTTATTAAAAACGTACTACAACTGGTGCAGTAACATACACAGAGACCCAGTCACCTGTGTCATCTTCCAAAAACTAAGGTGATATACGTAGTCACTGCTTTAAATTTAGTAAACCATAAACAAAGTATTACGACATCACTTCACGATCAACTAAACTTAACGCAATGACCGAGCTTATCACCTTGTTTGGAAGGCAAAAAGATCTCAACCTGTGAGATTTTACTCAGTCTTAAGTCAGTCTGCTGCAAAAATATCTCCGATGTAGGCTTTTGTAGACAGACAGACTTCAGACTAAGCAACATAAAAGTGTTCAGTGTTGGTGCACGGCTTCCCTCTGACAGCTCCAGTGGTGATGGATATACCGTGAATAGCACCAAACGCAGATAACAGAAAGGAAAAGATGAAAAAATGATAGTAAAACCCACAAGCTGGGGAAGAATATACAACAGAGAGAGAAAGAAAAGAATGCTTAAACCAACTAATGAATCCATGTATACATGTAAGGTAGAGGACTAGTAAAGGAAAAAAAGGAAATGATCACAATCACACATAAATGATAAAGCCATAACAGGAATAACTTAACTGAGTGAATAAGAAGAAATATCGTCAGAAGAAAAATAAAAAGGATCAGGGTCAATGAAGGAAAATAAAAAATTCCCGAACCCATTATAGATGTGCTGGGAAAGTCAAAAGTGGAATGAGTCATTTATTAGGCCATTCAAATGGGTTGCTGTTCCTCATAGACGATACCTGTAGTACATATCTCATAGAATTTAGGCAATTTGGCAATCCCAATGAACTAAAGAGGAAAAAAGAACACTGAGGGGTCCTTACAAAACCAACTCTACCCCCCCCAAAACTAATTTGGTCATTCTCTCAAAAGCCCAATCAACTAACACCTACCTCTCCGAACCAATACCCTCCACCTTCCCAAACCAATACCCTCCACCTCCCTAAATAAACACCCTTCCACCTCCCCAAGCCAACATGCTCAGTCTCCCTCTCCATCTCTCTAAACCATCAATTTCCAGCAAACAAAAATCCACACGTTATTAAGAGGTGGTGTGAGAATAAAAAGAACAATGGCAGCATTCAGGCCTTGAAAAGGAAAATATAATAGACTAAAATTGATGGAAGGATAAATTTCCTTTGCTGTTGTCGTAAGGTTGACTTTTCTTCCAAAATACAGATCTAGCATGTGGACTCCCTGATGATCTCACGTGTTCATTTGTTTGATTTTGTTTTTATTTTTTTTTAACCTATTAGGTCTGCGCGACAGTTGCGGGTTTGAGGTGACAACGATTGAGGGCGGCTTACTAAACATAATCACATCAATGCCTTCTCCTACAAAATTTTTTTATGCCAATTAACTGACTGTGCCAAGGTGAACAGTCTTTTTTTTTTAATAAGGAGAGAGACCCAAAAACGAATGTGCAGTTATGAGGATCAATGAATATTTTGGTAGTATCAAGCAAAGCAGAATTTTCACTAATCAGTCATAAACAAGTCAACATTTATTGAGACTGATCAAACACTAAGGGCTCTCTTTGATGATGCCAACTGAGGCTTCAGTTTCCTAAGGCGCCACCTCTTCTAGCCTTAGCTCTCAGATAAACGTCACTTGCAGCATCAGTTCTCAAAAACGCCACTTCTAGCACGCAGTCTCATAAAACACAACTTCCAGCATCGTTTTTTTTAAAATGCCACTTCTAGCATCAATTCCATGAAAACACCACCGCTAGAATTTCTATAAAATTATGAGTGCTCACAGAATTTGTTTCAGAATATTAATGCATACAATTGACTGCTTTGCCTTGTTTCTTTTTCACTAGCAGTTTAACTGTCTTTTTTTTTCTTTTTTCTATATCACTGTTTTGTTTTAACGGTCACTGTTTGTTTAAAGTCTATGTTTTTATTGATTGATTGTTTGCTTAATGATTTGGATATCTGGGTTTTGTTATTGCCCACTTGATGGGTTCACTGGTCAATAGAGTTAACAAATGCAGTTGGCTATCCTTTAGTTAAAATGGATATGTACTTGTTTGGCTTGGTTTTTAACTGGCCGATGGCTAATAAAGTGGACTGGTTGATTGATCCAATTTTTATTTGGATTGTTGACTGACAGATTGATAAGCAATTTTTGGGCTGTAAGAATGGTTTATGCCCCCATGAATTGATAGTTGTTTTTTTTTTTTTGTTTTTTTCAGGCATCATATGTCTGATATCTTGTACCAAATATTTTCAATAATAACCTTAAAACTTTGAATCCTTCTAAAGCTTTAGGTCGGGCCCAATCCTTGCTACAAGATTGCAATGTGGGACCAGAGTCATTAAGTTCATGATAATGATGTCATAGCCATCACAATTACGCTCCAAAAAAGCATGATCTATTATTTACTGCACTGCACAAAATGTAACCAAAGTGACGGTGAGGACATTTCTGAATTGCAAAAAGAAAAAAAAAAGCACCTGAGGACCTTCCTTCCAGTTAAACTTGTTTGTTTGGTGCATACAGCCCGCCTCAACCAAGGTGATCTCAGGCGTTTGGTCATCAGGCCAAGGCGCTGCTAGTGTGCTTCAAACCCGAATCCACAATAGAAGTCTCCTGCAGAATTCAGGTTGGATTCATTAGCCACTGTGCATCCACTGTGCGTTAACGCAGAGACCGATCAGTGAGTTGAATAATTTTTTATGTCTCTAATTTCTTTCTGTCTGTTTTTTGACTCCCTTTTCTGCAATATTTGTTCGTATAGTTATTGATGATGATATTAGTGTTGTTGGCGGTTGTTGCTGCTGATTTTTTTTTCTTGTTTCCCTCTTGGATGATTCTGGCGTTTTTTTCTTTTTTTTAGTTTCTGTCTTTGATATTGCTATTGCTATCATTTTCGCTACCATTGTTGTTCAAGTTTAATTGATTTTTTTTTTTTTCGTCTTTGCTGGGGTGTTGCCGATGCTCTTTCAAAAACTTTTGATATTGTGCAGAAGTCTCTTTATCGTTTGATTATTACCTCTTTTGATGTTGCTACTGTTGTGCCAGACATTGCTGTTACTGTTGTTGTCATTTTTTTCTGAAAGGATTGGTCTATATTGGTCACAGGGCGGCTCTTCTAGCCACTGCGCCACCAACGCCCCTAATAACTTTAGTGAGATAATGGGGCATAAGGGTAAAACAAGGACACAGTTTGCATAGAAGTCCAAATTTGAATCTTCAATAGTTATCCAGATAAAGAAAAGTATAGATTTCTATTCCTCACTTGTGCCTGTGTGTGTTTACATGTTGTATTCTATTCACATCTTCTGCCTGATTTCAAGCTTTTAAGAATCAGTTAAAATCCACAGCAGAATCGCCCAGGAGGGGAACAGTAGGGATGATTCAAAAGAGACAGCAAAAAAATGAATATTCCAGTTGAATCAGATATTCTGTTTAAAAATGGCTATGAAAATTCACAAGTACAATGAACCCAATAGAACTAGATTTTCAGTCCAAAAAAAGGCCATGGAACTTCACAAGATTGTGAATGCATCTGAACCAGACTTTGCATTCAAAATGGTTTTGCAGATTATACAGTACAAAAACATTCACATAAACTGCCTATCCATCACAAAAACTTACTCGTATAGCTATCAGTCTGTCTCGGCCTATCTTTTACTTTTACTATTTCACCCAAATCTCTGATCCTTGACCTTACTTTGTCCTTAACCCTATCTGTACGAGGCATTTTATTGTCATATGCGTATGTCGTGGGTAAATGAGTGCCCCCACATTTTAAATAATAAATAGTCTTATCTGTATGTGTGGGGTAACTGCATGTCCACATACCGCAAATAGAAAAAAATCGCTATATACCTATCCATACGTGGGAGGTAACAAAATCAGCCCATACTTTACATAGTAAAAAATACAGGGACGGTTTCAGAAATAACCTCCGATCAGTTCAATATTGATTTTCTCTCAATCGTTATTATGTAATCATATGTCAAATTGAATTTTTGAGGAATACTGAAAAGCTGAAAGAAAAGTTCCCATTATAAGTATTTTTTAAAAAATTAAAAACAAGCCTTGGGGTAACAAAATTACCCCACACATATGGATAGGGTTAAAATCTATTTTTTCATCCTCCCCATTCCTCCAATCAACATATTTCCCTTCATTTTTTTTTAAGCTATGAAAGTAACAGAATAAAAAGGAAATTTCATAATAACTAGATGTTTAAAATTTGGGCCATTTCAAAAACTTGAGCTCACAGAACAGTCCTAAGAGAATGCTATATAATTAATATAATGTGATCATTACTTTAAATACTTTCCGCAGAATACAGCACAGTTGATTAAAAATAATGCCTTGCCTCTATTTCTTTATCTGATCACAAACAAACTGTCAACTCTTTTGAGGGCAGCACACTCTAGTTCTTGTTAAAGTAATATTTCTTGGGTTGAGAAGAAAATCTGAGTGAAAAACCATAGGAAAACAAGGAAACAGTTTTACAAAGCTTGGGTGCACAAAACAGTTCTAGAAGAATATTTTAAAATCAATAAGCTGTGATAATCACCTAAAAAATGTTCTTAAGAGTCCAGCGCAATTACTAAAAAATAATGCCTCGCCTCTCATTTCTCTGTCTTAATACATACAAGGTGTTTTGGTCTCCAAAAGGTTAAGCACTACAGTTGTTCTGTAAAAGCCCTGGAGTCGGAGAATAATCTGAGGCAAGAACCGTTGAAAAACATAGAAACAATTTTAACCTCGAAAATTGTACTCTGAATGCAATATACAAACTAATGTGAAAAACGATGATTTGTTAAAACAATTACCATATTATTTCATAGAGGTTAAAATGTAATGGTGGGTGAAAGAAATGAAATTATTATATAAAAACAATGCAACCTCCAACTCATCCTTATTTTGAAAAAATTTTAACAACCCTGAGTGTATGCACAAACATTTCAATCATAGAATTTATCAAAACAATAAGGTGAAACGTGTGTACGTACATGTTTTTCAGAATTGCTATTCTTTGCGCTGTAACTGTGAGTTCCCCCCCTCCCCCCCCCAACTCAGAGAAAAAAAGGGCACTCTCACATTCTGTATCTTGGCTATTGTGTGCAAAGCCCATCCACATCAAAGTGATCTCACGCTTTCAGGCCCCCTGCAATCAAACATAAGAAATGTGTAAGGGCTGTTACATAACTATGCATTCATAATGGTATGGTAAGAAGTACGATGCATATTGTGCTCTCTTATGTAAGGTATCAATAAAGTACTCTCTTGTCCAAACAGCCCTTGAGTCATTGTTATATCGTCCTATACAAACATTGTGATAACTCGGTCAATAACAAACTCCAGAACATAACATAGTGGACAGACGGGTTATTAACTGGCTTTTCTTGAAAATAAGGTGTGGATTAGCTACCGCGACTGCTCTCCTTGTCATACATGATAGCAATGAAATTATATCATTCTTTGATGCCTCACCAAAAGCTCTTTGAATTTGGACATAAAATTCTTCCAGTTCCTCGTCATCATGATCTGTCGTTGGTGCATAAGCTTGGACTATTGTAATATTAAATGGTGAAGCTTTGATTTGTATGGACATAAGTCTACTTGAGATTGGACGATATCCCTTGATGGCCCTTACAGATTCTTTGTATACCAGTATCCCAACTCCATGTTAATGGCAATCTTAACTACCACTGTTGAAAATCGGGTGACCCTCACTCATTGTGATTTCTCCAAATTCTTTCCATCTAATTTCACAGAGACCTGGGATATTCCAACAATATTTTCCCAATTTATGTTCTAGTTCTTCCATTTTTCCACCTTCCCTTAGAGTTCTTACGTTTCACATGTCTATGAAGATGTTGCTTCTGGTACGTAGTATTTTTCCTGGCCAACCAGTCGCATTATTTCCTCTTCTGCCCTGGCAGCCCCCAACGAAAGAGGTGGTCCTTGTTCAGGGTGATGTCTGATCCAGTATAACATTCTTTAGTTAGCATATATTCATGGTGTGTCTTGGGATAAGTCGCACGGTGGAGTCTATCCCTCTCCATGCCAGACCACAGTCGATATCCCCTATTATTTATGTGATGCGCCTTGGTCTTGAACACGTAGTCGAATTCTCCACTTTGGCTGGTCACCTCATCTTGAGGTTGCACTTAGTGATCTCGTGTTAAAGATCACTCCCTCACAGTGTTTGGCATACCTGCTGAAGCAAGATGCCATTTGGGGCCACATGTGAGAGATTTAGGACAAGTCTGCCTGTCCAATCTACAAAGTAGAATGCAGCAGCCAAACCATGCTTCTCAATGTAAGTAAATATAATTAGCATGTTTGGACTTATTTGTGTTGTAGATTGGACTTTTAAAAGCAGTATATTGTAATTTTACAATATATCATTAGTAAATGGGAGGTAACTTAGAGCAAAAAAGAATACACAGTATAAAAAAACCCCATCATATTTGAAATCAGTGAACCAATTTACCCAAAACCACGTCTCACAATTGATGCAGCCAGAAAAGAGTTAAATTTTGTTTCCCAGCATTATGCATCGACACGTAATGGCACCCCATTTCTCTTATCCAACAGAATGAGTGATGCTAGGCCAGGCTGTAACATACAAAGAATAGCTCCAGCGCCCTGGACTAAATGAAAGTGGCAGCTGACTCTGTATGCTTTTGCACCAAAGAAACTAGAGTGTTTCTAAACATGTATTGTTGGATACATACGCAACTGTCTTCAGTGTGCTCCCATGCCAAAGCCAATCTTCTTATTCAGTGTCTGATATGGCCTTTTTGTTATTGTTTAATGGAACTACCACACACAGTCCTTCAGCTATTAAAAGTCAGTGTCACCTCCAGTACAGCTCTAACTTAACACACAAATAGCGTTGACTGGGCAAGAGTCCAAAGTGCCAGGGGTGACTAAGTTTGAACGAAAACTAAATATAATCTAACAAACAAGAGGCAATTGGAGTAACTACATCCCTTCAATTCTACTGTACAAGTGCCTTCTTTTTAGAATATTACTGCTGCTATTTGATGCTGCATGATATCAAAAGAATACTTAAAAAAAGACTAAATACTTCAGATTTAGTGAAGAGAATGGCAAAGAACACCTACTAATAATAGAAGCTGGTTTAAACAGTGTCTCTTGCTTCTGTTAACTTAGGCAAACAAGATGTCAAAGAGCAGCAATAACATAAGTATTTTTTTGAAAAGCTTTATCACCAAAATTGTTGTTCTTGACATGATTTCGTTTCCACTGGTGTTGCCTGAATTTTAAAAAATGCTTTGATGATAATTTTACTGATATTACAAATTTTTCTAGTAAAAAAAAAAGATGGGGTTATATGGTGGTTTTGGCTTTTCATAATTCATACCAATACATCCTTCAATTGTGCTTTGTGCAGACCCATACACCAAGTTGGAGTGCTCTTGAGCCTTGGTGTGTGGATTTAGGTAGCTTAACAGCCACTGCTGAATTACCTAGCCAAAGTCGCCTAATATGATGCCATCAAGTGGACTGGCAAGCTTTCAAATTTGGGGCAAATTGTCGATTTACGAAGTATTCTGACATCATGCAAATATCCAAGACTATTTGATTAATGTGTAGCTAGCATCGCACGTAATCTGTCACAGACAAAAGTGTCAGAATGTGCTGAGGAATGCATTTACCTTATGACTACACATGTATGGGTTGGCCGAGACTGTATGTACACTCATAATATAAAACAACTTTATTCTGAAAGCATAGTTTGAGGTCATATATTTCAGTATTTCTCTTGTGGCATTTCTGGATTAGAATTAGCCTGATTTGTGTATTTGATGAAAGAGTGCCGGCAACATCTTTTCTACAAAGTGACTTTTCAGCTTTTGTTTTTGTTTACTTCTGTGTTAGTTTGAACATACCTGTACATTCAGAGTATCGCAGTTCTTTCTGTTAATGAAATAACAGCTTGTGCCTGAATTCGTACATAGATGCCATCAAGTGCTTCCCACGGCAAAAAGTTTTATCTTTTGAGTATTTGCCATGGTTTGTGTTGGCATCTGTAGAAAATTTCTGTTTGTAACCCTCTTGACAATTCTGACTGCACCAAAAAAAAAAAAGAAAAACAACTAAGGCAATAGCAATTAAAATACTATTGGTATTTAGCCATATCAATGCTGATAGATTTTGGTTAAAATACACAGTTATAAAATCATATCATATTTAATTTTTTTTTTTTGGAAAATTTTTCAAAAAAACACATAATTAATGCCTAGAATTAGCCTAAAGAATCACAATTAAAGCACATTTTGTGTTACCTGCTATCTATTGATTCACGCTTTCAGCAGTGTTTAAATTTGCTCTTAAACTGCCAGATGCTGTCATTTGTTTTTTGGTGGGGTTTTTTTCAGATTTTTGTGTGAATCGTATGAGCTTTGATAGAAGATATAAAGCATAATGAGGTAGATATTGATACCAATGTGTATGTGTGCAATTTTCATTTCTCATATTGTATTAACCCATATAGTAAGAAGTTTCATATTCATGTCTCTAATCTAATCTTGATTATATGTTTTTCCTTTTCTTACCATAAACATTTGTGGGGCATATACATGTTTTTTTCAATTCCAATCAAATATATTGCAGGATCTTTTTGTAAGTCTAGCACTAAACAGATGTGTATTTGATTAAAGAGTACCGGTAACATCTTTTCTACAAAGTGACTTTTCAGCTTTTGTTTTTGTTTACCTCTGTGTTAGTTTGAACATACCTCTACATTCAGAGTGGCAGTTCTTTCTGTTAATGAAATAACAGCTTGTGCAGCAGGACTTGAGGCCTGAGTCCATACATAGGTGCCATCAAGTGCTTGCCACTGCGAAAAGTTTTTTCTTTTGAGCATTTGCCATGGTTTGTGTGGGCATCTGTTGAAAATGTCCGTGTTCGTGCCCCTCTATACGATTCTGACTGCATGAAAAAAAAAAAGAAAAGGAACTGTAGCAATAGAAATTCAAATACTATTATTATTTAGCCAAATCAATGTTGACAGATTTTGGGGAAAATATACAGGTGTAAATCGTATTATATTTAATTTTTTTTGTTTTTGTTTTTGGAAATTTTTCAAAAATCACATATTAATTGATGCTTAGAGGTCTGATACATCCAGAGATTTATACAAAGTTGTCAGATAGACAATGTTGTATCATTACTGTTTATAGTATTTTGAGACCATGCTTTTTAATAATAACCGTCTCTCTGTCACAATATGACCAGTTTGTTGGTCTGATGAATACTCCATTTTTAAAGTTTTCAAAAATGTTAGTTTTTATTTTTTTTTAATTAAAAAAAAGAGATATACTACGACTAACTTTACATGGAATATTTAGCCCATGTACATAAACCTTCTTCAGGTCTTCAACTTTATTCTTTACTTTAAATGAGAAAATCTGAAATTATTTCACCTAAGAGGAGTACAAGGTAAATAAAAAAGGAAAAAAAAAAACCACTTTCTTTGATGATGATATGGTGTGTTCTGAGCCATTCAACACCACAAATTACATCACATCATTCATATTACTCAACAACCAATACATGCATTACTTGTAATATATTTAAAGGCATGTTTGCTGCTAATACCTTTTCTCCATTACAAATTTATTCAGATTTCAATTTAAAGAGATATAAAAATAAAAGTAAAATCTAGATTTAGGGATGAAGATGCTATTTGTTGATTAAACCCAACATATGACAATGGGCATCTAACTGTTACAGCTTTCTGAGGTGGGCAGAGTGGCAAAGAACTTCTTAATAGAGACTACAATTTTTAGGACACATTTGCTGATACTAAGCAATCACTGGAATGATTGAGGAAAAATGCAGTAGTTAGACAGAAAGTAACTTTCATTGAAAGTCGTAAGTCACGGGTAATAGGTATAGGTAGAAAAAACAACTTCACAGGGTTAACTGAGGATAGATTTTAGTGGTGGAACATGATCCCTAGATATGGCACCTAAAGAAGAAGAGTATTATATTCCTACACTACTACTGCTATATGAGGCAAGCAGAATGCTAAAGAGTTCTTAAGTCCAAAACTTCTTAGAGTATTGCATTTTTACTTTCTACTGCAAGCTGGGAGGGTCAGGATCGCAAAAAAAAAAACCCATTAATAACAGACTTCCTGGAGTGTTAAATTTGACTCTATCGCCTCTACCTGTGAGGAATAAGATAGCAAAGAATAATAACAGAAAAGGGTCTTATATTCCCCCTCTTTGACAGCTACCCGAAGTGGGAGGGGTGGCAATAAACACTATTAACGAAGATTACTAGAGAATTCGACCTATACATTGTTACTGCCACTGCTACCTGAGGCAAACAACAAAAGAATAATAGAAGCGTATTGGAATGAATGCTACAATTCTAAGTTTGGCAACGTGTTAGCCAGTATATTTTGAGCTTAATTTATAAGCAGAAGGTAATCGTGATTGTATTTTGAATAATAATCTGTTACTTCATTTAACGAGTTACTTTTAATATTTCGCGAACGTTGTACTAATATTTGAGGCTATTGTGAAAAAGCCTAGAACTATAATCTGAGATTGCCTGTTGTTCTAAGTGAAATAATAAAGTTTTTCTGCCATTCACAAACTTTGTGTCGTTTGATTTGAGTGTTCTCAAAAGAGACTTTTGAGAATGCAACTGTCCCTGCACAGCAAATGATACTTGAAGCGATGAGGAAAATGCAATGATCATTATCATCAGATTTATTAAATTATTAGAAAAATTACATTTCTACACAATCACCGCTACCTGTTTTGTCATGAGAGTAAAAAAAAACACTTAATAAACGATTAATTTAGAGTGCCACTATCCTACACTGGTACTGCTACCTGCGACTGGAAAGATAGCAAAAACCACCTATAAAAAAGAGAAGTGGGTGGGAGGCAAGGATGGAAAAAAAACACTGTCAAAATAAATTTTAAAGAATACAGTAAAACATTCTTTACAGCTATTGCTACCTTTCACCAAGAGCCAAAAACAGTTCCATCCTGCTACTGTCAGCTGCAAAAGGCATTAAAAACACAGGCTGGTAGAGTATGTCCAACATCACTGCCATGTTAGGGCTAGCTAGGGTGGGGAG
This sequence comes from Plakobranchus ocellatus, assembly GCA_019648995.1. Lineage (NCBI taxonomy): Eukaryota > Metazoa > Mollusca > Gastropoda > Plakobranchidae > Plakobranchus > Plakobranchus ocellatus. Next base: position 272,971 of record BLXT01005648.1, read on the forward strand.
GATGGGAAGGAAACTGACTTACAACAGACTCACTAGGGTACACTGCTACTGATGCTTGAAGTGATCATGATGCCAATGAACACAAAATACTGGCTGGCTCCATCTTCATGAAGATGTTTGTTGGCTCATGTACCTGTGTGTTGATTCAACCCCCCTATTTAATTGTTCCTGATCAATTTTCAATTGTGGTAATGGGTGATTTATGATTCAGGTCGAAATCTATAGAAACAGATTATTCAAAACGTTTTCTACCTCTAGATCTTTTTCTATAGAATCTTGATGTAAATCAGAATCATCCATCTAATTCTAGGTTAAATATTTGGTACGGTGGGTTTAGAAAATCTGAAACTTATTATGATCTAGATTTGTCCTCTTTGCACTATGATAGATAAAACAGAGACTAGAATAGAAATTTCCTTGAAAATAGATGTGAGAGAGCATCTCCAAGGAAATTTCCAAGACTATTATAACACACATATTGCCTTAGCATTGAGCAGCATTACTACCAGTCATCACCCAACTTTTGGGCATTGAGGGGCTAAGACTTTAGTACACTTTTCTGCCTGAACATTAGCTTAATGTGTCAGCGATTTAGCTCATCTCCATGAAAACAGCTTTGTAAAAAATTGCAAACAATTGTGATTCACCCTGAGTACCCTAAGCTGGATTTAAAAACACTCCAATAGCCTTGACTGGGCAACAGCCTGACGTGGCCAGTGTGACTATTTAAGTTTGAAAGAACACTGAAAATCCGGAACAATAAGGAAATTGAAGAACTACATTCCTTTAACTCTACTGTGCAAGTACCTTCTTTTAAGAGCATTGCAGCTATACTCTACTGATGCTACTTGATGAAGCACGATAGCAAAGAAATACTTATTAAAAGAGAGTGAATACCTCAGATTAAGTGTAATTGTTTGATTATTTGTATAGCCAGTCCACCATTAAGCGGTGATCTCAGGGTCTCTGTTCATTCATTCTCTCTTACAGGCCAATATCAGATGCTGACGCAAATTAAAACAAACAGATTAAATGTAAAGAATGGCAAAGGAAATTTATAACAGAAACTGATTATAGCATCCTGATTCTTTTTCCTAATCAAACAGGATGCCAAAGGACAGTAATATCCTAGCTTTTTTTTAGGAAAGCTATACCACAAAAGCTGTTTTTGACAAGAATTCATTTCCACTGGTGTTGATTGAATTTTAAAAATGGTGTGACAACATTTTTACTGAAATTATTGTAGATTTGTATGTTGTTATAAAAAAAAATCGGACCGTAACATGGTTTTGGTTTTTAATAATTCATACCAATACATCGTTCAATTGTGCTGCGGGTGGAAGCATGCACCAAGTTGGAGCGCTCTTGAGCTTTGGTGTGCCTATTTGCATGAGCCAGTTGACAGAGTTGACAGCCGAAATCGCATAATATGATGCCATCAAGTGGTCTGAGAAGGGGAAAATTTTTGACTCACAAAGTATCCTGGCATCATGCATGGATCCAGGCATATTGCATACCTGATTGTTATTCTGTTGTCAGCATCGCACATAATCTGTCAAAGACAAAAATGTAAAAATGTCATGAGAAATGCACATGCATGGATTGGCTGAGACTTGTATGTGCATGCAGAATGTAGAACATCTTTATTCTGAAAGCACAGATTGAGGACATACATCTCAATATTTTTCTTATGGCATTTCAGGATTAGAATTAAACTGCAGAATCACAATTTATGCACAATTTAGAATCTTTTTATGTTTTCTAATTATTCATATGCACATGCAGTTTTTTTTTCTTTTGAATTTTCCAGGTTGTTTTAATTTACTTATGTTCAATTTTTGCATGATTTTCAGAAGCCTTGATTAAAAGAGTCCAAAGCATTATTGAGGTAGATATTGATACCAATATGTACAATTTTCATTTGACATAATGCATTTACCTGTATAGTAAGTAGTTACATATACATGTTTCTACTATTTTGATTAGATGTTTTTCCTTTACTTACAATAAACATCTGTTGGGCATGTAAATGTTTTTCATCAATTCTTCAATCAAATATATTGCAAACTCTTTTTCTGTATCCAGCAGAAAAATAATTTCATTAAAGAGTAATCTTGGTTGTTGTGCAAAGTGGTTTTTCAGCTTTTGATTTGTTTGCTTTTGTGTTAGTTTGAACATACCCCTACATTCAGAGTGTAGCAGTTCTTTCTGTTGATGAAATACACAGCTTGTGCAAGAGGATTTGGTGTCTGAATTCAATCTGTACATGGGTGTCATCAATACAGGTAGAAACGCTTGGAATGCCTCCCACTGCAAAACATTTTGCCTTTTGCACATTGCCATGGCTTGTATAGGCATCTGCACAAATTTTCCAACATATCAATACAAGATGTTTGTAACCCTTTTGAAGATTCACTGCTTACTGAATCAAAAACAAAACAAAAAATAAATAAAAGAAAGGGAACTGTGTTAATGGTACTTATAGTATTAGTAGTATTTAGCAGAATCAATAGGCCTACCAAGCGATTTTTTTCAATTCATGTTTTAGATAAAACATGTTATAAAATTAAACATTTAAATTTTTTTTTTTGCTTCGATTTAAAATAAAAAAAAAGAACAAATTCACTGATGCTAACCAGTTTGATAATAGATCCAGTAATCTATACAATTTCAGATTCACAAAATTATATTACTGCTGTTTAAAGCACTTCCAGGTCTTGTTTGTTAATTAAAACCATTTCTCTATAAAAATAGCTCCAGTGTTTTTGTCAGATGAAGATTTGATTTACAAAGTGTCAAGGATTTAAGTTTTTTTCACTTCTTAAGGATAAAAAAGTCATGTTTTCATAATAATACTAACATTTTTTTACATGGAAATTATACTCAAGGTACTTAGGCTACTTACATATTCTTCAGGCCTTCAGCTTTGGTAATTACTTTCAAGGAAATAATCTGGAATGCTTTCACTTGAGAGAAGCACATGATGGAAAAAGAACATCGTCATAATAATGACTGCTGATGTCTAGTGTTCTGAGCTTTTCAACCCATAGGCTACATCAGTTGATTGATTGATTGATTGATTACTGGTATACCCAGTCCACATTAAGCAGTGGTCTTACTGTCTCTGTTCATTCACTTTCTCCTAAAGGCCACTATCAGATGCTGAAGCAATTTCAAACAAAGGTAAAAATCCATTAAAAAATATCAGAGTATAGGGAGGAAAACTTATTAAAAGGAATCTGTACAAAGCCTCAGATATAGACACGGAGTTCCTTTAACTAACCCAATATGTGAGAGGGGTTGACCTCTCGGAAAAGTCTATGTCAGTTTCACTGACATAGGCTATATCGCTACATTCAAATTGCCTAAAACATGCATACTAGTAGTGATATTTATAGGCACACTTGATGCTACCACCTTTTCTCCATACCAAATCTACTTAGAATTAAAGTTAAGGAAATAAAAAATAAAACGATCTAGATCTAGCAGTAAATAGGCTTCGATATAAGCAAACTAGATTTAGACATATTTGGTTTGGGTATCCTCTCGGTCTAGATTTAGAATAAACACCTGTATTTATAGATCATGTACATATGGTCTAAACTGAGTTTAGCTCTCTGTGCACAACAGTTCAGTTATGCCTGCCAAAGTATCTGTAACATTATATATATATATATATATATATATAT
>BLXT01005648.1:276671-288309 GCA_019648995.1 Plakobranchus ocellatus
GAGAGAGAGAGAGAGAGAGAGAGAGAGAGAGAAAGAGGATGCAACTCTGAATCAAGGCTCTATACTCAACAACTAATTTAATAGATTCTACTTCTAGTCCTAGTTCTAGAGATAGGCATTTTTCACGGTATCATTTGTATAACTAAAAATCCTAGTATTTTTATCACAGAAACTACAAAGTGTTTTATAATTAGATCTATTTTTCTTTTAGCTTACCTGTTACTTGGTTCACTCCTTCAAGTTGCATAAAATAGCAGTGTAATCAGAACTCGTAGCGAAGATGAGAGGCCAAGTCCTCACGGATTTTCATGACTGATAACATCATACACAAGAGCTGTGACATCAAGAAATATCCACTTGCACAAAACCGAATTTGTTGTGCTGCTCGCTCCATATCATCCATAAAATCCAGACGATTAGTGCGGTCCTTTATAATTCTCTGTCTTCTGATTCCTCTCCGTTGGGCATCCAATATTGCGGACAAGATAGTAAAGAACACCAATAACCGAAACTTTGTAGATTAGAGCACTACATTATATGTACACATCTACTACTACCTTAGGCAGAGAGGGTGACAAATAACACCAATATGTGAAACTTTGTAGATTAGAGTACTACATTTTTACACTTCTACTACATGTACTACCTTAGGCAGAGAGGGTGACGAATAACACCAATATGTGAAACTTTGTAGATTAGAGTACTACATTTCTACACTTCTACTGCAGGCACTACCTTAGGCAGAGAAGGTGACAAATAACACCAATAACCGAAACTTTGTAGATTAGAGTACTACATTAATCTACACATCTACTACTACCTTAGGCAGAGAGGGTGACAAATAACACCAATATGTGAAACTTTGTAGATTAGAGTACTACATTTCTACACTTCTACTACATGTACTACCTTAGGCAGAGAAGGTGACGAATAATACCAATATGTGAAACTTTGTAGATTAGAGTACTACATTTCTACACTTCTACTGCATGCACTACCTTAGGCAGAGAGGGTGACAAATAACAATATGTAGATAAGAGCACTACATTTTTAAAATTTTACTACATGTACTATCTTAGCAGAGAGGTTGACAAAGAACACCAATAACCATAACTTTTTAGATTACAGTACAGTTCTACACTTCTACTACTACCTTAGTCAGACAGGGTAGGCCTAACAAAGAACACCAATGACTGAGATTTTTTGGATTGCTACCAGAGGCAAACAGATGGCAAAGGAAGACTCACACTCATAGTAAAGGCTCATTAAAGAATTACATTTCTACTCTACTAATCCTAGATGTGGCAGTCAGGATGGCGAGAACACCAATAAACGATATTTATTAGATAAAAGCCCAGTAACAATATAGTATCACAGGCACAAAAAAGATGGACATCAATGACATTTTCGAATCATGACAATGTGCAAGCTTTTTCTGTAGCACAACCAGCAAAAAAAAATAAATAAATGAAATTATTCTGTCAGATCTATCACTAACCCATTGGCCTGAGGATACAGGCAGGACAGTTTCAAGTACTTATAAAGAACACACAAAAAGCAAAGCCCAGTGTTAATCAACATCTGCGTGCTGGACAAAAAAAGATGAAGTTTGACAGATGATAACATGTATAGTCTCTAATAGAACACTAGAGGAGCAGAGGAGGGCCGCAAACGTCAAGGAGCAGTTATAGTAGATAGCATGAAGATGGAAGGCATCATGGAAAGATGTTATCAGTAAACAGACAAAACGTAATGAGAGTCTGTTGCTTACCGTCTGCATCCAGGCACATTGTGAAAAGCGAATGTCTGGTGATGAGAAAGTCATGTTTGAATTAAGCAAAGTGTGCACATCACCATTTCCTGTTTTTTATTGATTTTGTTAACTCCACATTTTGTCTTCAAGATTTTTGTCCTTAAAATTAAGTAACCTAACCGTGTTCATGATAGAATTGGCAACACACTGCTGGCAGAGGAATAATAGGGATTTCTTGTGATTTTGAGTTGTTTGATATTTTTTGAGCCTTGCAATGATGGCAGGTTCTAACCCACAACACAATATTCTTGCACATATCAAGGCAAGGCCTGAACCGCCCAGGCCTCCAAAAAGATCCCTGCCCTGACAAGATGCCTAAAGCGGCATTCAAACATGGAATATCCAGAAAAAAAAAAAAGCTGCTATCATCCACCTGCAGTAATTTAAACAAAATAGGAACATTTGGAGAACATGCTCTTTCACGAATGGGAAGATGCTAGAGGTTGGTAAACTGATGAGATAAGCCATGTCTATGTGACCATGAGATTTGATAAGCTGTGTCTATGCCACCAGGAGACTGGATAGATTGGCTATTTCACACAGCTGCTAATTAAAAGATGTGAGAATTTGGTAAACTGATAAGATAAGCCAAGTCTATGCGACCATAAGATTGGATGGAGTCGGTAACTCACACAACTGGCAATAGGGAGAAGTTAAAATTGGTGAATTCCTGAGATAAACCAGGTCTTTGCCACTGAAAGAATAGATCAATTGGTTTCCTCATAATGGTCAGTCCATTTCTTGGGTTAAGAGAAGTATAAATAATATCTCCTCTGTTCTCAAAATTCTCAAGCAAGAAACAATCTAGAATAGAACTTTTTTGATATGGAAATATGGTAGATTAAAAAGGGATATACATGAAGTTTTTGAATAACAATTTTAAACAATAATTTTAAAAGAAGAAAAAAAAAGGTGATTATAGATTAGTGTTATAACCTTATTATTTATGAGCAAAGTAGGGGGTGCGAGCAAGACAATGAATGCTTGTTACGAGAAGCCATACAGAGAGACACAATACATGAAATAAAAGAACGGTGGATTTTGTTGGACTAAGTGTTACTTCTTATCTCGTCCACAACCAAGCTGGAAACAACAGACACAACAATTATAGCTCTTTAGAAGGTGATAAAGCAAGATAAGTGGTTCTAAAAGAGTTGTTTATTGATAAATGGAGCTTGCACAAGAATGTGAAAACAGAATAAAAATTACAAAATAAACCCTTTTCTTTCAACTTTAAAAAAAATTAAATTACAAATTTGCAGTCAAAGATTGAAAAGTAGAGAGAGGTTGTTTGGTTGATTGATTGGTCAATCACCTGAGTGGTTGGAAAAAAGAAGGATAAAAAGTGACCAAAGAGAAATAGAGAAATAAAGGTATGAAAGAAAGAAGGATGAAATGACTAAAGATGTACAGATAAAAAGATGCAAAAGCCAGAAAAAAGGAGAAAGGTAAACTGAACAGAGGCAGACATAACTGAATGCAGCTTCTCCTTGAATTTCACAACTTGAGTTGTAATAATTCAGGTATTTTTTTTATATATACTGCATCCAGTTTTAGACTTTTGATAATGTATGTATTACTTTATTAAAAACGTACTACAACTGGTGCAGTAACATACACAGAGACCCAGTCACCTGTGTCATCTTCCAAAAACTAAGGTGATATACGTAGTCACTGCTTTAAATTTAGTAAACCATAAACAAAGTATTACGACATCACTTCACGATCAACTAAACTTAACGCAATGACCGAGCTTATCACCTTGTTTGGAAGGCAAAGAGATCTCAACCTGTGAGATTTTACTCAGTCTTAAGTCAGTCTGCTGCAAAAATATCTCCGATGTAGGCTTTTGTAGACAGACAGACTTCAGACTAAGCAACATAAAAGTGCTCAGTGTTGGTGCACGGCTTCCCTCTGACAGCTCCAGTGGTGATGGATATACCGTGAATAGCACCAAACACAGATAACAGAAACGAAAAGGTGGAAAAATGATAGTTTTCTTTTTAAAAGGAAAAAAAATGGAAGTAAAAATCACAAGCTGGGGAAGAATATACAGCAGAGAAAGAAAGCAAAGAATGCTTAAGACCAACTAATGAATCCATGTATACATAAAAGGTAGAGGACTTGTAAAGGAAAAACGGAAATGATCCAATCACACATAAATGGTGAAGCCATAACAGGAATAACTGACTGAATAAGAAGAAATATTACCAGAAGAAAACAAAAAAGGATCAGGGTCAGAGAAGGAAATAAAAAATTCCCAAACCCATTAAAGACGTACTGGGAAAGTAAAAAGTGAAATGAATCATTTATTAGGCCATTGAAATGGGTCGCTGTTCCTCATAGACGATACCTGTAGTACATATCTCATAGAATCTAGGCAATTTGGCAATCTGAATGAACTGAAGAGGAAAAATGAACATTGAGGGGTCCTTACAAAACCAACTCTGCTCCTCCAGAACTAATTTGGTCATTCTCTCAAAAGCCCAATCAACTAACACCTACCTCTCCGAACCAACACCCTTCACCTTCCCAAACCAATACCCTCCACCTCCCTAAATAAACACCCTTCCACCTCCCCAAGCCAACATGCTCTGTCTCCCTCTCCATTTTTCTAAACCATCCCTTTCCAGCAAAAAAAAATCCACACGTTAATTAGAGGTGGTGTGAGAATAAAAAGAACAATGGCAGCATTCAGGCCTTGAAAAGGAAAATATAATAGACTGAAATTGATGGAAGGATAAATTTCCTTTGCTGCTGTCGTAAGGTTGATTTTTCTTCCAAAATACAGATCTAGCATGTGGACTCCCTGATGATCTCACTTGTTCATTTGTTTGGTTTTTTTTTTGTTTTTTTTTTTAACCTATTAAATGTGCTTAACAGTTGCGGGTTTGAGGTGACAACGATTGAGGGTGGCTTACTAAACATAATCACATCAATGCCTCCTTCTACAGAATTTTGTAAGCCAATTGACTGACTGTGCCAAGGTGAACAGTCTTTTTTTTTTTTATATAAAGAGAGAGACCTAAAAAAGATTGTGCAGTGATGGGGATCAATGAATATTTTGGTAGTATCAAGAAAAGCAAAATTTTCACTAATCAGTCATAAACAAGTCAACATTTATTGAGAGTGATCAAACACTCAGGGCTCTCTTTGATGATGCCAACTGAGGCTTCAGTTTTCTAAGGCGCCACCTCTTCTAGCCTTAGCTCTCAGATAAACGTCACTTCTAGCCTCAGTTCTCACAAACGGCACTTCTAGCACGCGGTCTCATAAAACACAACTTCCAGCATCAGTTTTTTAAAAATGCCATTTCTAGCATCAGTTCCATGAAAATGCCACCGCTAGAATTTTTATAAAATTCTGAGTGCCCACAGAATTTTTTTCAGAATATTACTGCAAACAATTGACTGCATTGCCTTGTTTCTTTTTCACTAGTATTTAACTGTCTTTTTTTTTCTTTTTTCTTTATCACTGTTTTGTTTTAACGGTCGCTGTTTGTTTAAAGTGTATGCTTTTATTGATTGTTTGTTTGCTTAATGATTTGGATATCTGGGTTTTGTTATTGCCCACTTGGTGGGTTCACTGGTCAATAGAGTTAACTTATGCTGTCGGCTGTCCTTTAGTTAAAATTGATATGTACTCATTTGGCTTGGTTTTTAACTGGCCGATTGCTAATTAGGTGGACTGATTGATTGATCCAATTTATATTTGGATTGTTGACTGACAGATTGATAAGCAATTTTTGGGCTGTTTGTAAGAATGGTTTATGCCCCCATGAATTGATAGGTTTTTTTTTGTTTGTTTCTGTTAGGCATCATGTCTGATATCTTGTTCCCAATATTTTTAATAATGCCCACAAAACTTTGAATCCTTGTAAAGCCTTAGGTCGGGCCTAACCCTTGCTACAAGATAGCAAGAGTTGGACCCAGAGTCCTTAAGTTCATGATAATGATGTCATAGCCATCACAATTACGCCCCAAAAAAGCATGATCTATTATTTACTGCACTGCACAAAATGTAACCAAAGTGACGGTGAAAACATTTCTGAATTGCAAAAAGAAAAAAAAAAGCAACTGAGGACCTTCCTTCCAGTTCAACTTGTTTGTTTGGTGCATACAGCCCGTTTCAACCAAGGTGATCTCAGGCGTTTGGTCATCAGGTCAAGGCGCTGCTGGTGGGCTTCAAACCCGAATCTACATCTGAAGTCTCCTGCAGAACTCAGGTTGGATTCATTGGCCACTGTGCATGCATTGTGCGATAACGCAGAGACCGATCAGTGAGTTGAATAATTTTTTATGTCTCTAATTTCTTTCTGTCTGTTTTTTCACTCCCTTTTCTGCAATATTTGTTCGTATAGTTTTTGATGATGATATTAGTGTTGTTGGCGGTTGTTGCTGCTGATTTTTTTTTCTTGTTTCCCTCTTGGATGATGCTGGCGTTTTTTTTCTTTTTTTAGTTTCTGTCTTTGATATTGCTATTGCTATCATTTTCGCTACCATTGTTGTTCAAGTTTAATTAATTTCTTTTTTTTGTCTTTGTTGGGGTGTTGCCGATGCTCTTTCAAAAACTTTTGATATTGTGCAGAAGTCTCTTTATCGTTTGATTATTACCTCTTTTGATGTTGCTACTGTTGTGCCAGACATTGCTGTTACTGTTGTCATTTTGTTCTGAAAGGATTGGTCTATATTGGTCACAGGGCGGCTCTTCTAGCCACTGCGCCACCAACGCCCCTAATAACTTTAGTGAGATAATGGGGCATAAGGGTAAAACAAGGACACAGTTTGCATAGAAGTCCAAATTTAAATCTTCAATAGTTATCCAGATAAAGAAAAGTATAGATTTCTATTCCTCACTTGTGCCTGTGTGTGTTTACATGTTGTATTCTATTCACATCTTCTGCGTGATCTCAAGCCTTTAAGAATCAGTTAAAACCCACAGCAGAATGGCCTAGGAGGGGAACAGTAGGAATGATTTAAAGGAGACAGCAAAAAATGAATATTCCAGTGTAATCAGATAAGTACGATGAATCCAATAGAACTAGATTTTCAGTCCAAAAAAGGTTATGGAACTTCACAAGATTGTGAATGCATCTGAACCAGACTTTCCTTTCAAAATGGTTTTGCAGGTTATACAGTTCAAAACCATTGACATAAACTGCCTATCCATCACAAAAACTTACTGTTATAGATATCAGTCTGTCTTGGCCTGTCTTTTACCTTTACTATCTCGCCCAAATGTCTGACTCTTGACCTTACTTTGCCCTTAACCCTATCTGTAGGAGGCATTTTATTGTCGTATCCGTACATTGGGGGTTAATGAGCGCCCCCACATTTTAAATATAAAATAGTCTTATCTGTATGTGTGGGGTGACTGCATGTCCACATACCCTATATATTTAAAAATCGCTATATACCAATCCGTTCGTGGGGGGTAACAAAATCACCCCATACTTTACATAGTAAAAAATACAGGGAGGGTTTCAGATATGACCTCCGCTCAGTTCAATATTGATTTTCTGTCAATCATTATTATGAAATCATATGACAAATTGAATTTTTGAGGAATAAAGAAAAGCTGAAAGAAAAGTTCCCCTTATAAGTATTATTTTAAAAAAATTAAAAACAAGCCTTGAGGTAACAAAATTACCCCACACATACAGATAGGGTTAAAATCTATTTTTTCATCCTCCCCATTCCTCTAATCAACGCATTTCCCTTCATTTTTATTTTAAGCTATGAAAGTGACAGAGTAAAAAAGAAATTTCATAATAACAAGATGTTTAAAATTTGGGCCATTTCAAAAACTTGAGCTCAAAGAACAGTCCTAAGAGAATGATTAACGTAATGTGATAATTTAAATATTTTCCACAGAATTCAGCACAGTTGATTAAAAATAATGCCTTGCCTTTATTTCTTTATCTGAACCCAAACAAGCTGTCAGTGTAGCACACTCTAGTTGTCTCTTGGGTTGAGAAGAAAATCTGAGTGAAAAACCACAGGAAAACAAGGAAACAGTTTTAAAAAGCTTGGATCCACTAAACAGCTCTAAGAGAATATTATAATATATGAGCTGTAATAATTACTTTAAAAATGTTCTTAAGAGTCCAGCACAAATAATGAAAAAATGATGTCTCACCTCTCGTTTCTCTTCTTCACACAAACAAGGTGCTTCGGTCTCCAAAAGGTAACGCACTGTAGTTGTTCTCTAAAAGCCCTGGAGTTGGAGAATATATCTGAGGCAAGAACCGTTGAAAAACATAGGAGCACTTCTAACCTCGGAAATTGTACTCTGTATGCAATATACAAACTAATAAGAAAGAAAATGATTTGATAAAAACAATAATCATACTATTTCATAGAAGTTAAAATGTAATGGTGGGAGAAAGAAAGGAAATTATTACATTAAAAGGATGCAATTCCTAACTCATACTTATTTTGAACAAATTTGAACTACTCTGAGTGCACGCACAAACATTTCAATCATAGAATTTATCACAACAATAAGGGCAAAACGTTTGTACGTACATGTTTTTCAGAATTGTTCAAATAAGTTTGAGTTTGTGTTCGCATTCCCCTATTATAGAGGTACAAGTAATAATAATAATAATAATAATAATAATAATAATTATTATAATAATAATAATAATAATAATAATAATAATAATAATAATAATAATAATAATAATAATAATAATAATAATACTAATAATACTAACAATACTAATAATAATAATTATAATAATAATAATAGCAACAGTATCAAATGTTTTAAATAATAGAGTTCATGACGGGTAGAAGAATCTTTTGGCTACTCTGTGCATATAGTTTGTCAACAATGTGATCTCAGTCTTTCAGGCCTCTGTCAGGCCAGGGAACTAGTAACTGGGCTCCATCTCGTGATGTAATGGTCAATACAAATCTCAGATGTGTTTTTTAGCCATTTGCTATCAACGCCCCCTAATGATAATGATGCCTCACACCGATGACAAATTAGCAATTGAAGCTAAAGGTTTGTAATTGATCTCACCACAAAATTGCAATTCTCTGCGCTGTAAGAATAAAGCTCACTCTCACATTCTGTATCTTAATTATTGTGCATAAAGCCCATCCACATCTAAGTGATCTCAGGCTTTCAGACCCCTTGTCTAGCCAGAATGTCAGAGGCAAGGCTCGAACTCACAATATGAAGGTGCCTGCAATCTCAGATCAGGTCCACTAGCCATTCAGATACCAATGCTCTCAGACTGCAGACTACCTCTAAGTCATGAAGCTTCTTGTGCTTGAATGCATCAATAAAACTTACCTTGTGAATTTCAGAGCGTGGATGTTGTCACCTGCACAATCTACCTCCTCATTCTCATGCTATGATGTCGTTGTTGGGATGTCAGGCGTGCGATGGTAAGATCCAGGATTTAATTGATGCTTCTGCTCCGATCTGATGTTCTGATGCTGGTTGGAAAAATATTAACCTTTATACTAAGATAGTTCAGTCTTGAAGCCTTAATGTCATGACTGGCACTACCTTGTTTTGCATTAAGGTTGTGGGTGTGTTGCATTTAGTCGGTTCACTGCTAGAGAATCTTGGCACTGTTGTAAACTCTTGTTAGGCCGAGTTGTAGCAAGCAGTGGGTTTAAACGAGCGCAAGAATAGACAAAGCAGAATTAAGAATAAGTGCGTGCGCTAAACGCTGGACTATCTGTGTTATCATTAAAGCCAATGAAGTTCAATTCAAAACCATATCTCTTTGTTGTTCCTACCAAACCCATAGTCTTTTGAATCAAAACCACAACTGTTTATTCCTTTAATCCACCGACGTTCAATCAAGAACCATTAGTTTTTGTGATTTTTATTGTAATCTATTGATGTTCAATTCAAAAGCCTAACTGTCTTATTCCTGCTATGGGTGTGGAGGGGGGCACACAATTATAATAATCAAAAAAGTATCGTATAAGATTGCAAAAGTATATCAGAAATATACAAAATGTGCTTCTTTTTTTTTTTTAACCAATACCATAAAAAGAGCAAAAGTTAATATAATAATGCATCACTGTAGTTTTTGTACAATCTCACATTTCGATGATAATGTAGCCTATGTCAGAGTAGATTTTTGCTTCCCACTATGATCACTTGTACTCATAATCTCCTTCACAACCTGAGACTGTTGCTATTAAATTTAATGGAGTTATTTATAATAATTATAATAATAATATAAGAGGAAAAAACAGGAGACATCATTTTCAACAATAGATCTATTTATGCATCTAGGAGTTGTCTTGACATTGGATAGGCTACCACGTTAGACTTAACATATCTCTAGAACCAAATACTTTCATTAAATAATACAAAGCGCTGAAGACGGGAAAATATAAATTTATTATTGGCAAGCTGCCACTAATCATAACTGAAAAATACACAAGGAACTTATCACAATTAAAAATAGGATCTACCTGACTATTGTGTGATGATCTTTTCCAATTGTTTGCAATTTAGCCTTCACCTTAAAAAGGCCTATATCACATATTGGAAAGACTTGCAAATCCAATTTGTGCTTACATTCAATAAATGGGATGCATAAAATATAACCCAGCAATCTTTCTGACCATATTTTTGTACAATGAGTTGTGAATAGACAGCAAGTTTCCAGTATGTATTTTCATTTGGACCATTTTTGTGGACTTCAATGTGGCTAGACAAAGAAAAAGAGATAAGATCTTAATCTGGAAAAGCAAGTCCGTCTTAAATTCTTTACAAATGAAACAAAAATTCATTTTGTCTTTATTCTTGCATTCATCTTTTATACATTTTCAAAGTTATTCTATATGTGATTTTTTCTCTTTGACTGCTAAAGATGTGTCCACTAAGTGTGGTGCTAGCAGTTAGAGGGTGTTGTGTAATGTGTTTTGGTGCGCAATCTATAAATTCAACCATAGCAAAAGAGAAAAAAAAAAAGCTATTGACTTGAAAATGTATTGTATTACAACTCAGCTTCAACTGCTATCCATTCCAAAACTAACGCAAGATAATCAATGATGCAAAATATGATGAATTCTGGTCTAATATTTATCACACAGTTCATATTTTGGTTTTAAAATTTAGCCTATGCATATATTAAACTTAGTCACCTATGCAAATCTGTCTATTGTTATAGAAAAGATGAATTACCTTTTAAAGTCCAAAGAAAAATCCATGTAGCTTTTGAAGCTAAATACAGGATATCCATAACTTCAAAAAATAAAATTCATAATGCAGGAAGGCAAAGTGGATATTGATAGGCCTACACAGAGTAACAGATGTGGATGTTGATGGGCCTACACAGAGTAACATGTGGATATTGATGGGCCTACACAAAGTAAGACAGATATAGATGTTGATGGGCCTATGAAAAGTAACAGATGTGGATGTTAATGGGCCTAAACAAAGTATGACACATGTGGACGTTGATGGGCTTATAAAAAGTAACAGATGTGGATGTTAATGGGCCTAAACAAAGTATGACAGATGTGGATGTTGAAGGGCCTACACAAAGTTACAGATGTGGATGTTGATGGGTCTACACAAAAGTAAGACAGATGTGGATGTTGATGGGCCTACACAAAGTTACAGATATGGATGTTGATGGGCCTACACAAAGTTACTGATGTGGATGTTGATGGGCCTACACAAAGAGATGTTGTTGCTCCCCTGGGGAAAAAGAACAATGTAGTAGGCTCTCTATGGCGCAGGGTGAATTTTGCTGTGTATCATCTTTCCCTGGCATCGCTTATTAAAAAAAATATCGACAAGGATGTTCGTGGCCACTTCATAGAACAGACTAACTTGTAT
>BLXT01005653.1:11744-23089 GCA_019648995.1 Plakobranchus ocellatus
GTGTGAGTTTCAAATTTATCTGATCAAAACTCTTTGAGTTATGCCCCTTTTCCTGTTTCTTTTCGGACATCCCTCGTAGTTTATAGTGCTCTATCTTCATGTACAAAACTATACAGAAGAACCAAGCACGAGGGTAAAGAAATTGTTTTAGCTTCACAAAAGGGAAGTGCCTACCTACTTGCGTCAAACAAAGTTAGACATAATATATAAAATTATTGTGGTGCATTCTATTCTAAGATCTATATAAATAATGGAAGTTGCAGGCCTTCACCAGTATGTTTTGTAAATATTGCTTTAAATTTATTCTAAAGATGGTAGAATTTTATAATTCCACGGAGAGCAACAGTGGATATGCGATTATTTCAACTATATATTTGTATAGTGTGTGTGTAGTAAAGATGTATTTTCAGGAATTTGTCCTATAAATGCAAAAATATATTTTTTTTTGTATATCTTATAAATATTTAGTAAACAACACAAATTTTTCATTGCCCTAAGAAATACAGCTTTGGATACCCCCATTACACAATAGAGAATTGTAAGGGAGTGGTTGACTTAAGAGTGCGATGTATTTACTAAAACATTCAAACAAACAGGTAGTTTTCTATATCTCATTACAACATTTTGCCGCCATGTAATGTGTCATGATGGCTTGAGGAAAGATGGGATTGACAAAAATAGCATGAACAGTAGTGTTGCAGACAATTTCTAAAATATAGGCCATATGCCTTAATGGTGTGTTGTAGAGCGGTACCCTTAATGGTGCATATACATATATATATATATATATATATATATATATATATAAATAAATGCAGATTACCGATATATATTACTGGCTTTTTTATTTGCAGTAACATATTTAACACTACCTTTAATATCACGCCGTTAGGCTTAGCTCGTATTTTTGGCACACACACACACACACATATACTCTGTATGTTAATTAGGCCTTGAATCTGTATCTGTACACGTAATTAGGCTTATCTTCATCTAGACCAAGACAATGAATCCTTGATTTATATATCTAAGCTAGAATATAGATCTTCGCTTCCAGACACAGCCGAATAATGAATCAGAATCTAGAATCTAGAATAAAAAGACAATGAATAATGCAGATTTGTTTACCTAGAGCACAGTTCAGAATGATAGCAAAGCCACAATTACGATTTGTGTCTTGATTGACAACCAGGCCTATCTAGATCTAAATCTAAATACGCTTTCATTATATATCAAAACTAGGATCTGGACCGTCGCTCCCAATGCAGCCCAGAATGAAAGTTTTTGATTAATGCATCTCTATGTTCTCAATGAAAACAATCATAAATCGGAATCATATATATTTCAAATGTTAGTTAAATGGGTGATCGTAAAATTCTGATTAAGTTTTGAGAAAAAAATGTAAAAGAAAACTAACAAAGTAGGCAGAATTTGGACTTCTCTAGACAAAAATGCCACAGCTAGTCTTCATACAAAATATGAGGCCATTCTGTTAGAGGTTCAGGAAGGTTCAGGAAGTTTACGTAACATATTAAAATCAGCAAGCTCACATAAACTAACGATTGGAATCAAAGAGCCACTATAGAAGAAATTGGAATCACAGTATTAACCAACATATTTAATGATAAATGCAACAGTGGGTATAATCCATCTAATATCTCAAAATCAATATTAGCCGCAGTATCAAATCGAGCCATCAGAAACAAAATAAAAACAACATCGCACAACGATTCTGATGAGCTGCGCAATAAAAATAATAATAAGGATACTAATAATCAGATCATGAGGTGAGGTATAACCAAAATGGCTGAGGGTCAGAATGGATTCGTGGAAATAAAAGAACGTGAAGAGGAAGAGAATGTTCTGAAGACTCCTTGGCCTTGTTAATTTTAATGCCTGGTCAGATTTTGAGTCTTCCTTTTCTTCAAGTCTCTGGTCAGAGCTTGCAGACGTCGACGATTATGCTTCTCTAATCTTCCCTGTTCTTGGGTCTTTCTCAGGAGCTCATTGTTGATACCCTCTTTTTTGTTGGAAATTTGTTTAGACCGTCTGTAAATTTTGTGCGTTGCTTTCTGTTAGGACTATTGTAGTCATGTTTTCATGTTAGCTGTGTTAGGGTTGAATGTTTGGTGTGTGTGTGTGAAGTGATTTGAAGTTCAGACCCCGTTGTGACACGGGCTGAGTGGAGCTGCAAGTCGGCGGGATTTTGCCTGGGTCAGACACTCCAATTTTAGCCCTCGAACTGAACAGTGACGGAACGGCCCTGGTGTACTGTAGCAGATTTGTTGACTGGAGACGGAACTTTTAACCTTCTTACCACCTGAGTGCATCTACATCGGTATGATGTTTTCCTGAGGCTGTGTGCCTAGCCAGACTGATGGTCAAGTCTAAGTATTATGTTTCCTGTGAAATCGAAATGGTGGTAAAACGTAATTGAATGCATTAATATTCAATGCTTGCGGCTGTGTGCCTATGCAGACCTATGCAGACAGGTCTATGATCTACCATGTACAACTGAATTGGCATTCTTCTTGTGCTTCTAATATTTATTGTCCCTCGCGTAAGGGCGTGTCACCTGTCTGGTGGATGACAGTGTGTCGGAGTCAGAAATAGTAAGGGGAGAGTTTAAAGGACACGGGTTAGGACTATTCTTACTGTGTAAGTCATGAACTATTGAGCGGGACCCAGATTGTGTCGGGACGTTTCTTTATTTGGACATTTGACTGTCTTGCCTGGAACTATATACCCTATTCTGCTACAAGCTCCGCGGACGGGAATCATCGCTGGATCGTGTTTGGAAGCGTGTGCTTGTGTGGTTGAACAGTGTGGGGTTTTGTATCTATTAGTTAAATCTGTAGATTTATAACAATTTATTATATCTGTAGATTGGACCTATTAATTATATTTGTGGATTATATCTATGAACTAAATTGATAAATTATATCTTTAAACTTTATCTAAAGATCCTACCTGTTGACTATATTTATTGATTGTAACAATTTAATCAAAGAAGTAATTTGAGGAGAGTTTCCTCGTGAGTGGATTTAAACGGTTCTACCTTATTTAATTGTATAAGATTACGTAACGCACTCTGAATAGTTATTGTCGCGCCTGCGTGCGTGTATTTTATATTTGGCTCTCGTATCTATCTGTCTACTTCTTTGTGTGACTTTCCTACTTCTACATATATTTACATTATTATTATAACATAAGCTTTCTGTCGCCTATTCCCGGTGTTCTGCCTTCTATTTGGTGTGACCTTCTTGTGCAGTCGTTTGTTGTACCCTCTGTCTGTGTTGTAACCCCCGTCTATTCTAACACTTTCCTCTGCTCTTGTTTTCACAAATTTTGGCATTTTATACAGTTTCTCATTCCGCCAGGCCTGATTGTATGGCCGAAAAATTTGAGCTGTCTATCTCTGGTGGTTTTTGAGAAAGGGATCTCTTGAATCCAGCCATGTCCATTACTTCTGCATTTGTTTTTCTTTCATGATTCTCCAGATGAACCAAATCTCCACTGCTTCTAGTCGCTGTTCTGTGTCCTTGGTTAGGGTCCAGCATTAGCATCTGTATAGAAGAATGGACCATACGTAGGCTCTAATAACACGTACCCTTGTCTTGAGGCTTATCTTCCTGTTGGTAAAAATGCATTTCATGTTTTTAGAGTTGTCTTACATTGTCCGATTCTCCTCTTGAGTTCTGTTTCACGCTTGCCATCTTGGGTGACAGTACAACCAAGGAGTTCACTTGATAGATTGTGTCACCTTTATAGACTATGTTTCATTGTGGAGTAACAGCTTTTTTCGAGATCATTGATTTTGTGGAAGCATACGTAAAGGTCTCTCTGGACTTCGATGTAATCTTTCCATGAGAGTTTTAAAGCAAAGATTGCATTTCTAATGCCTTTGTCCGCCATGAATTCAAATTGCGTCTCTAGTATTTCTGGGAGTATTTTATTTCTCATTCTCTTCATGAGTATCATGAGTATTCGTAAAAGGACTTTGATGAGGTGACTCATCGGGATGATTGTGCTATGTTGGTATCATTCACTGTGCCCGGTTTCTTAGGTATCGCAATGTAAATGAACTTCTTCATATCTGTAGGAATCATTCTCGTGTCGTAGATATTATTCAGTAGTTTTTTGACTGCCTTAATTCCCACTTCATCCAGGGCTGTTATCAATTCAGATGGAATATCATCAGGTCCTGGCGCCTTACCACTTTTCATCTTCGTCGTCCATGATTGTACGGTCATCTTCGTTGCTAATATGAGGAGGTGGACTACTGTCGTCGTGGTATATTTACCGCTGTGTTCTGGCCATATCTTTTTTTTTTCATGAGCATTTCTCATGATTTTGAGTAAGCCCAGGTTAAACCTATTTTAGTTCAACGATAATAGTTGTCATGATCCACAGCCTCCGTAACCATTTAGTTGTCTGAGTTGTTTATTCATAAATTTATTTTAATTTGTTAGGTAGGTTAGGGTAGCGCAGGGAGGAACACGAGCAAAGTAGCTGTGAGGTTCAAAGCTTACCGATGAGTAGCACTCGTTTGGTGATTGCTAAACGCTTAGGTAGCGTTTTAACTTCATCTGCAAGCCAAACACCTTTATGGAAAGGTCTCCAAATTGTTGGAGTATAGACAGCTGGTAATCGGGTAGGTAAAATGTCTATATTTGAACGCATTGTCTATGCAGCAGCTCTGTGGCCTAGGATCTAACCATACATTTAACTGAACGATAGTGTATTTGGATAGCAGATATTTGCCGATATTTGCTTTGTGTCGGAATGATTGGAAAATTAAATGGTCAAAATCATTAAATTAAAAAAAAAACGATTAAATGTTGAAACGTCATATGAATTAAATATACATTTTTATCTGAGCGTTAAAATGCTTGTAATATTAATGGATTGTAAATCTAAGTGTTTAAGAGTTAACGATATGTATTTTTGTTAAGTAATTGAAATTATGTTGGATTATGAATTTGAAATACAGAAATGAGAATTTAATGAATGAAAATGTTGTATTAAGAATTCCTCTCTATGTTGAATTTTACAGGGGCAGTCCTGGAACGGACTGAAAGTAAAACCACCTTTAAAAGGCAGTTCTGGAACGGACTGAAAGTAAAACCACCTTTAATAGACAGCCCTGGAACGGGCTGAAAACAAGTTAGATTTTAAAGGAGTCCTGGAGTGGACTGAAATTGTATTATTCTTTAAATACCGTCCTTGAACGGATTGGAAAGTCGATCGCATCTAAAAGAAATGGACTGAGCTTTGTTATATTCTATTATATTACATTATATTATCATATGTGAAAAAAAATGGGGATTGGCCCAAAAACAGAAATTGCAGCAGTCGTCTGTTCTTACTGAGTATATTTCTCCACGTCGTCCCTTCTTCATCTAATCCTCCTATCGTGACACGGAGGGGCCACCATCAAGAATATCACGCCTTTTTGATCCAAAGCAACCCAACTGTTCCCAAGCTATTAAACTAAGTCGCACAGAGCTGACCAGTAAGCTTCGTTCATCCATCCATCAATACGATTCCATATCATCACTGCTTATTAACTCATCAGCATGAAATCGTCTTCAAGCTAATTATTCCCCTTGGATCTTAATCTCACAGCCACAATTATTACTGCACTTTGAATTCGACCCTCGCTTGATCCTGTGTGCTAGCCATCACCCTTCACCTCATCAGACTTTTTCCACCAGTGCTCACCAGTGTTCAGACAGGTACAATCACCACCTTGCGATCTTGTCAGCCTCGTCTTGTTGGTCCATCATCACTCATTAGACTTCTTTCATTAGATCAACTACAGCGTATATATTTCCATTATCGTCCTGCTGACACTTTCTTCAATTTGTGTGATCTGTTTCTAATAATTGCAATTATTTTTCATAGGATTACTACCAAGTTATTTTTTATAACGTGAGTAGTTTCCTTGACGGTTAATTTTAGGACTCGACTAAAAAAAAAAAAAAAACCAAAAAAAAACCAACAATATATCAGTAGCCTTAAGTATAAAAATTTTGAGTCCCCTTATTTAATTTTAAAGGAATTACGGCTGGTGATTTTGGTTTTATGACCTTTATGATATTTTTCTCTACATGAAGTTGTAGTGATGGTATGATTTAAATGATCATGGACTTTCTTTTGTTGTCCTAACTGTCTGGTATTTGTTAGAGCGCTAGTAATTTTTATTCAGTTATACTTTGATTAATTTGTTGGTGTGACTGATCGAGTCTTCTTCCCGTTTTTCTTCTTACTATCTTTCACAAACGTTGCCAAAGCACATTTGCTTGTTTTCCTTGAGAATTTGTCTTTCGTTCGTCTTATTTGTCCTTTTTTTGACTTTGTTTTATTGTCTTGTAGATTGTCTCCGAGTTGATCCGTGCGTAAAATTGTTGTTGTTCATAGTTTTTTCCCCAATTCCTATATAGTATGTTTTTTTTTAATTTGTCAGAAATATAGTACTGTGATTTGCAGTCATTACAAGAAATCAGATTATTTTCTTTTAATTGCTGTCACTGCATTACAACTGCAACATAGTGTACATCTGGTGACGCTAGATTATTGACCACTTGCGTGTCTTACTCGAAGATTAGCATACTGTTTTCACTATGGATGAAGACGCTGACTTCGATTATTTTTTGGCCCAAGGAAAAAAGTTAGGGCTGACCGACGATAAATTGATTAGCAACAACAGAAAAGAAAGAGCTAGAGAAAGAGAAAGGCAAAAAGAGTAAGAAGAACATCTATTATTCTCTAGAAGCTGTGGGTTATTAGGTATACAAGAAAAGAATCTTTGTGAGTTTTTTGTAAAGATCTTGCAGTGTCGCTCAAAGTTTACCGTTGTTAGTAAAGAGCTGATAGATCTATAGAATTGTTGAAATTAAACTGCTATTCTGTAACTGTTCCTATTCAAATTAATAAGCTTTTTCCGATTTCGGCAAGACTTCGGGTGATTTCTGTTCTTGCGTCCACCTAAAAGAACTCAGGGTCACAAGAAGTGTTCTGTTAGATCTATAATTTGATAGCATTAACGTCTAAGCCTTTCGTGGCAAATTGGTTTAATCTGAACAATCTGAGATATGCAAATGGAACTATGTTCATAACAGAAAGCGAGGAGAATCGATATGCTCCTTTAAAAAAGCAATTCAAAAAGGTCACAATAGGGGTGTAATTTCAATGCAAAAAAGCTCCAAAAACGATTAACACAAAAATCTACAGCTCGAAAGTGCAACATTAAGATAAATTGACAAAATCTAGTCCAAGTGGAGAAAGTCGAATACCTAGAGGCCATAATTACATGAAAATTTAAGTCAAATAAAAAATTCTTTAAAAAATGAAACACATACTCCCAAACAAAAGTTTCCATTTAGTCTCAACTCTTAAAAAAAAAATCTATGGTCTGACATAGAGCCTATTTTACTCTATGCATGCGAGTCCTGGACAATGAAAGCAACAATGCAGAAACAGCTGGACGGAAATGAAATGTGGGTTTTTGAGGAGTATGGTGAACATTTCCTGGACTGAAAAAAAAATGAGAAAACACATATGAAGAAATATTCTTACGGACAAGCGAAAAAAGATCAAATAATATAAAAGCATACAGAATATTTATCACTGAAGAACTGCTCAGGCACAATGCAAAATGTCCTCTATGTTGACCTTTTGCTCTTTTTGTAATAAAATGACGCGTCGTATCCTCTCTCTCTCTATTTCTCTCTCTCTCTCTCTCTCTCTCTCTCTCTCTCTCTCTCTCTCTCCCTCTCTTTCTCTCTCTATCTATTTATCTATCTCTCGCTCACGCTCTCTCAACAGCCCCATGCATTTATCGATGTATTTCTCTGTTCTCATAATTGTCGGATATTTTGATCGTCTGGTTTTCATGTTCATAACTGCTTGGTGTCACTGTTTTGTGAGAATGTAGTTTTCTTTTATTAATTTAATCATTAATTCCTTATTTGATTCCTTTCGAAATAAACTATGGTGTACAAATTCATCAATAAATGACCTATTTCAGCCCTGTTCTAAAAAAAAGGTCTTTTGGAGAAAATTAGAGCCTTCAACGACTTGTATTCTTATTGGCCTTGCTTGGAAATAACGCTCATTTAGACCAAGAACCAATTCAGTTAACACATCTTGAAAATTTAAGGCGTAATATTTCACATTATAGTGCAATATGAGAATTATCCACGGTCGTTAGCTGTATGATATAAAAAGAAGTTTAAGAATCTAATCAAATTCAGAATGTATGAAATGCATGAAACCATTTTGGTCAGTACATTTTAGGCGTTCACACTTGGACGATTTGAATTTCATCATTTCATGTCCAGCGTAACAGCAACGATTTTTTATAGCATCCTAGAGGGTTGGATAAGATAATGAGCTGTAGGTTAGATGTGAACGTCATATTTCATAGTAATTTGAACTTTCAAGCCTCATTTTGGAATACCAAGAAATAGTCACTGTACTATAAAATGATGAATTCTTCGTGTTTAGTTGAATAACGACAATTATTTAACTAATACTCATCAACTGTACAATATATATCCCCCAAAATGCTGCTAATTTCTTAGGGATGATTTGGATATCTCCCTTAAAATGTATCCTTTGAGTTCAATGAGCTTTTTGTGAATTGTATCTTGAAAAAACTGCTTCGAAAGACGAAATAGATCAACGATTAAGACACTTCGGTTTTTTCTTGTGAAGATGTATTTTTGGATTTCCAGAGCATTTAAAACTAGCTTCTATGTAAGCTTTCAGTTAGACGTTTACTTTTTTGACGAGCTAAAACAATAGAACACCTTGCGCACCATAATAGTATAGTTTTTTTGCACTAAAGCGACGCCTATACTGTTCTTTTAGAATGTTTGCAAGAAGCTTTGCAAGTTTGATGTTGCCACAACTATAAAGCAACTGAGAGCAATATGTAAAGATCTCATACAATGAAGACTTCTAACTTAATGCCGGTAATCATTTCACCGAGATTTTCCATGTCCTGTTATGATTGTTGCAAATTTTTTGTTTATCTCTGCTTTGTCAGAATGTGACATTTTTCATTAGTTTTTGTTTTGATTTTTTCGAAAACGACGATGAATGCAAATTGATAAAAGAAATTTCATTTACTTCAACTGTAAGGTATCTTTTTTTTTTTTCAGTCCAATTAAAAAATAAAGTATATTTTGGGAAAAAAAATTAAAACCAGGTATTTTTCTTTTGGCCTTGCTTGCACATAACGCCTATTTAGACCAAAATCCAATTCAGTTCACAAATCTTGCAAATCTTAAGCGCAACATTTTTACATGGTAATGCAATATCAGAATGGCGAACATTCACGGAGAGGGGCAACCGATTATTTAGGTCAAATGACACACCGTGCGCGTACAGCACTTCCACCAGCTAGACCATGACGAAACGTCAAAGACAGGACCCTTTGTTAGGGTTGCAAAATTTACTCGATGACCTATGTTTTTAGTCAATTTAAGATATTTTAACACAGCGGATTGATCTAGTAAAAGACATACATAAAGTTTTTAAGTTACAATTATTATGTTTAAAACTTGCAATATTCGCATACACGTGGACGAATTAATTGCTTTGGTATAAGGCTTACTGCTAGATCAAGACCAAAGTGCATGAAAAATTGAAATTAAAAGGGTCTATAACTTCAACTTATTTTTCACATAGATCAAAATATATGCAACATTGAGTCAAAGCCATTATTACGGTGGCCTACATTTATTTTAATTCTTAAGGTTGGGACTGAAACACTGACTGAAGGCATGTGGCGCTGTGTTTTTCAATAACTTTAATAAATGCATGCCCCGTGCATACTTAAATCGCTCTATAATACATTTCTAGACTAGTATAGACTTACTCTAGTATTGAGGTCTAGATCTATAAAATAGATCTATAGTTCTTGTACCTTGAGATCACGATCTAGGTCTAATCTAGCTAAGTAGCTTGTTCTCGACCTTGTGCACCCCTCCCTCGTTTTTAGGTTGATAGCTTGATCTTCTCAACTTAAATGGTTTGAATTAAATCAAGGTTCTCCATCTCGTGTCCACATTATCTCGATTTCTATCTTTATCAAGGCGTGCATAACTAAAGGCATACGGTATCTTCGTGCTGTTAAAGGTTCCGTTGGTATAGGCTGTTCAATAGAAAAAAACCAACAGCAAGTTCTTCTGATAATCTTTTACAGTGAACTAAAATCTTGACTGTAGATCTGAATGTTAAATTAAAGCTGTTGATGGATGACATGTATTATCTGTGAAGTTTCAGTAGGTAACGCTGTATTCCTCAAAGCATACAACAGAGTAAATAGTGGGTACACAATTTTTTTCCTTCTGAGGTTAACATGCCATTCTTTGCAAATGTCGGGTTCATTTTTTTCGTGTAATAGAAAGCAGTCGAAGCTTATTTTGTCATAATTTTTGTGTTTGTTTTTATTTCTTTAGGAGTCAGAGCATCCGAAAGCAGCATAACATTTGACCATGAATATTATTGATTATTTTAATAACAGGTTGTCGAACAACTACTGCACAAATTATACACTCTTAAACAATCCAAACACCAGGCCTTGTAAACAGTGAACGCCTTCAGAATCTTTAATCAAAGCGGTTGCGATAGACATAAATGAGTGAATAATTCTGAGTTGTTGCTGCTGCTGTTGTAGGAGACGACAGAGAATACTGATGAGCTGAGAGTGCCAATGTTAAGGGCCCTGTCTATCTTGAAAGGAGAGCTCTAGATACAGAAAAAGATTAGGGTTTGCTCTGGTTTTGATATTAGTCGATACATTTGCCAATGGAGAAATGCAATTTTTCAACAGTACCAGCTGTTGGGTTAGTTTTGAGGCAACGTAAATAGTGAATACGTATTGCCAAAAGAAGAGATTTTCAGGAAGTCTGTAACCATAAACTTTTTGAGAATACAGTTAGGAACCTATTCAGGTTTCGCAACATCATGACATTAGACAAAGCCGGTGGCACTAAATGCTGGTAGAATCCAAAATGATCATATTCGTAATCAAATTGCGATAGCCTTGCCTTTAAAGCTTGCTCCTTCTATCTGCCTCTCTTTTTAAAAACAGGCAAAGTAGCGATTCAATGTGGCATCTTTTCAATGTGTCATACGTCTTGCCTTCTTCCGACCTCTGCTAACGAGTGGCTTGTCAAGGGTTTATGTTGAGAGTCCTAACTAATTGGAGACCAGGTCGCGATCAGACGCGGTAGACTTTACTCACTGGTTTGTATAATTGGAGACCAGGTCGCGATCAGACGCGGTAGACTTTACTCACCGGTTTGTATAATTGGAGGCCAGGTCGCGAT
>BLXT01005660.1:143446-155611 GCA_019648995.1 Plakobranchus ocellatus
CAAGCAGAGACATAAAAAGATAAGAGAGATTATGTCAGAAAGAGAGGCAGTCAGGAGCGAGAGAAAGAGAGAGAGGCAGACGAAAAGACGAATAGACAGCCAGTAGGATAGAAGAGATAAACAGAGAGAAAGCAAAAAAGATAGAGCCCAAGGGAGAGAGACTGTAGAGTGAAAGAGAAGGAGAGAGAGAGAGAGAGAGAGAGAGAGAGAGAGAGAGAGAGAGAGAGAGAGAGAGACAGACAGACAGACAGACAGAGACAGAGGGACAGAGGTATGACAGAGATAGATAAAGAAAGAAAAAGACAGTGTGTCACAGAGAAAGAGGCTAAAATTGAAATTGAAATTGAGAGAGAGGGACAGAGAGAGACGAAGAGACAAAAAGAGAAAGAAACAGCACGTCTGAAATAATTGGCAACAGAGAAACATAAACAGTAGGACTGAAAGAGAATAATAGAGAGAGGAAGAAAATAAAGCGAAACAGAAAGTGGGAGAAAGTAGCAGATGGGCAGAGGTAGACAAAGACTAAGAGAGAGAGAGTGGAAGGGAGAGGTGTGAGTGGGAGACTACAGACAAACAGAAAGATAGACAGAGAGAGAGATAGAGAGAGAGAAAGAGAGAGAGGAGAAAGACACAGAGATGGCGATAGACACAGAGACAGAAAAGAGAAGGGGAAAGATAAAGAATGAGAAAGACAGACAGAATGAAAGAGGAAAGACACATTGAGAGGGAGATAGACAGAGACAAAGAGAAAGGAAGAGAAAAAAGTTAGGGTAGGATACAGAATGAGAGACAGAGAGAGAAAAAAAGAAAAAAAATAGATGTCAATATGTCAGGATATTTTATTGAAGTAATATATATATATATATATATATTTATATATCACATACAATTTTTTTTTTTTGCATTTTTTAATATTTATTAGCTTGATGATTTGGTTAGAAACAATAATGAAATTAGAACCAAATGTGTTTCCATAAGTCATTTTGCATCAAATGGGCCTCAAAATAATTTAAATAAAAATCTGCCTGACCCAACTTGCTACAACTGCAAAATGTAATTCATATAATATAGAATTCTTTTCTTTTTTTTGAATCCTTTACCGGAAAAGTAAAGTGAAAAAATTTTGATTGATTTAAACAAATTTTAACACGTTTAGGAAATCATTTTATTGACTTGTAATCACAATAGGGGAGACAATGGCTTTTTAAAACAACTTAAGAATTTATACAGAATTATGCAAATAACACTATTAATGAAAACACTGAGCAAAAATGTTGATAGCTTTTCGCATCAATATATTGAATAAAAACTAATGACACTTTCTGGTTATAAGACACTTATTTAGAATTATCTAATATCTCTGATTTCGAAAGGATTTGGACTAAACTCAGTCTCTTATCATGTCTCTTGCATCACGTTACATTAGGAAATTGCATAATTATGAAGCATCGTTTTTAATGAAATTGGTTTATGAAAGATTTAACCATCATGTATGCATAACTGTACCTTTTTATCTTTTTACGTATAATCATATATTCCAATTAATAGGATTTTAGGTGTAACAATAGCTCAATGCCAATGTTTAACAAAGAATACAACTTATCCAGTCAAATAAAATAATGCAACGCATGATGAATTATTCACATTTTGCAGTATTTATCGCTTGACAAAAAAGGAAAAAAAAATTATTTCGAATATTTCTGAGATAAACAAGCAACCACATTCAATAAGGCTAAAAATTGAATGAAGTTTGAAACATTGCATCTTGCATAGGAAATATTTTTGTGCTATGCACTTCTCCAATAAAATTCTAAACACACAATACTTTGAGCTCAAAAGTAAACACTTTTTGATCAACAGATTTGTGTCAGCGATACAAAGTTATTATTATACCGTGCTTTATGCAAAATTATTCTTGGATAGGGAAAGAGGGTAAGATTTTAAAACAACAGAAAATTAGAAGCAAGAAAATAGATAGGACCTCTGATACATTTCGTTTCTAAGTTTATTAAAAAGATACTTTCGATAATTTGAGAGTTAATCAGAACGCAGACATTTTTTTTGCTTTCGAAAGTTAACATTTATACAGTACTGATGAATTTAAGAATACATAGTGATCATAAAATACGACTTATCTTGGTTTACAAAAATATGGATAATCTTTTCTTTGTTGACAGCTGATATGCTGCTCAGACAGACATAAGTTCTTGTATTTACTAACAATACTCACACAAGAAATACAAATTTGCGAACATATGAGTGCACACACACACACACACACACACTATCAAACATATCCAGAAGCCACATGGGCACGCACACCAGGTTGATGTCAAATTTTGCATCATGTCAATGACGGTTACTGGAATGAAACTGGGTAGAAAAAGCTTGCGCTTTGTTTTTTTTCTTTTACGTTTTCACAAAACAAATTTTACTCTAAACTTTATTTAGAAATTTGCGAGCGGGTGAGATTTGTCTTCATGATGATGTTTATTTTTTATGCATTTTTTTATTGAAGTGTATAAAAGTTATTTGCCTTAGTGCCATAAATAAGATATAATATAGCTGGCCTCAAATCAAGAGCAGCGTCTTGGAAGCACGAATAGAATAATCATTTATGTTTAAAGCATCATGTAAATCTCTGTTTAAGTAGTCATTGGGTTTATTTTCATTTTTTTTTCTATTAACACCGATAATTTTTCCAGCCTTGTTAGAAAACTAAATATTGAAAGTTGACAGAGAAAGTCCACTAAGAAAGTAAGTAATTTTGTAATGCTTTCACATACACTAACGCTGCCGTACCTATATGAAAAGAAGTACGTCCATGAACTTAACACTGACTTACTTGAATTTTTTTTGTCAACAACATATATTTAAGTATTCTATATTGTGAAACCTTTGTTATTTCTCTTCAGTTTTCAATTTTCGCACTCAAAATCAACAACATCCAACATGTAGTGTAATGTCCAACATGTTGGTCGTCATGCATGGATGTGAGCATAATTTTTTTGTGACACTAAACTTGATCTATTTGTTTGAATATATCTCAATGTCTATAATGCCTACATGTGTAATAAGTTAGATATACATCTTAATTTACAGAAAACTATTTTAATGTAAATGGTAAGTTAGATTTAGGTCTACATTACATCAATTATAAATTTTTATGCATATGAATGTGTTAGATTTAGGCCTTCAATTGACGAATAGCTTTTTGTATATTTGTTGAGGATTTATGCTTAAATTTAATCATTCATGTGTTTTTAAATTTCTTTCACGGGAAATTGTTTCATGAATCGAGTTAGATCTAGTCAATATAAGTGATGGTATTATCAGTTTTTATGGTTAAGACAATAGTTACAAGGTGTAAGCATTTTCTTTGTTGTTGTCCGTTTGTCTATGGAAAGCCATCGAGTTGTACTTTCTACATATATCACTCAATCAAGTAATGAGTGTAGATACCGTTGAGGCTGATACGGACCAACGCATTGCGGAAACGTAATTTTTATGTTAACAGTAAATAACTGACTTTTTTATGATAGCTTTTTAACACCAACCTACCTATTTAATAAATGCTGAGCATATTCACCCTAAATGAACCTATTAATCTTGTTGATATGAGCTTTTAAAAGACATTAATATATGTATTTGCCACTGTGGCCTTTGTGAAAAGATCAAAATTTAAAACCATGATTCTCACTCAATATATTTGATGCGACGAAATTTTTCAGCTACAATTTTTCTTCTTATTGTTTTTTTTCACTTTTTGAAAGACCATGTTTAACATGAATAAAAATCTTGGCAAATGTCCACTTGTGTGGTTTTTTCCATTCCTAATCGTCTGTGAAAGGTATGAAACTATTGGTATAATTTCTTTTGACGTTGCATCTGGGTGTCTTCTTCTTGAGAGAAAACTAAATTCTCTGTTTGTAGCCAAATCTATAGGAAAGCAACTGCATAATATCAATACGCACACTCAAATATTGCAATAATACTTCACGTCCAATACATGTGACAATCGTCACTTATGAGGGGTTAATAGATCCCCAAAATTGACCAAATAAGATTTTTTTTCATTCTAGATTGAAAAAAAGCGTTAAAATCTAATGCAATCAAAATAATGCTAGTTTTATTGTATGTAACTTCATGAATATAGTCTATTCTAGTATAGTTTTTGTATATCAACGTAAGCTCGACAGCTGTTGAAAATAATTAGATTTATTTAGAGATACTACACACCATGTGGTAAAATTTGTTTTCGAGGAGGTCGCAACAAGATTTACGGCCTTCCTTTTAAAAAAAGTCATCCACAAAGTCATCACTAAGCAAAAGACCCTTTGTTTTCTAAATTGCCGTTCGGAAAGACTGTAAGTGCTATTGCACAAAAGCTAAAAGATGTATTATTAGTTGAACCGCATAAGCATATGAGCATTATCTTAAAATATTTGCCTGCCAAGAATTTCATCAAATATATAAAGAATAACAAAGTAAATGCATTTTGCGTTTGTCCATTTTAATTGCAATTTTAGACACGACTCTTTGCCTTTTTACCGTAATTTAAAAAAAAGTCGTAGAGTCAGCGGAAGCGGATTTAAAGCGTTGTCGCCGTTTTTTTATTTTACTTTTCGACATTGATCTAAATTAACACAGGTTTTATTCACAAAACGTGAGACTACGTGTCGTAACGCTGTTAATCCTATAATTATACATGTCTAAAAAATGTTTATTTTATATTACAGATCGTTTTGACTGAACAAGGTGGAGTTGACTTCACATGTACACAAACGATTTTAATTAATTTGCCCTGCTTATGTTTTTTGTTATGTTGTTGTATATTTTTGTTTGTGTGTATAATTTGCCACGTTCTACCCTTTAGTGTCCATATATTTGGCCTGTTACAGACCAAAGACTTTATGATAAGATCTGTTTAAAATTTCATGACCAAAATTACATAAGAATTATGAAGGGATCAAACCATAAATAGAGCCTTCTAAAAGAAAAATGAAGACCCCCTTGTCTAATGTCTACATGTCTTGCAAACTTAAAGGTGTATCTCAGGAGCTACCACTGTTGTGACAATTTTTTTTGGTCTTAAATCATAGATCAAATTATAACAAATTACTCTCATTAAAGAAAAAATTCTATATTTAATCCTTTAATTTACAACTATGTGGAAACATAAGAAATTTCAGAAACAAACTTTTTAATGGTGAAAAGTGTAATAATTCCAGAAAAGAATAATTCTATCAGCAAGCAGAAAAAGTTATATTGTAGTTATCTGGTTATTGTTTTGGCTTCCAAACCACAGACTACAAAATTTTTAATGCATTTGCTCCAAATAAAACCGAATATAAAACACTGTTGAAATCTCAGTTCAAAATTCGTGCCCTTTAAAATTTTGATCTGCTTGAAAACAAAAAATATAGACAGAATCTTTTTAATCTCACTCCACGAGATAATACAATCCTTCCTTCTTCCCTTGAACGCTTTGATCATTTTCAGTTTGTCACTTTATCTCATGCTCATTTCGTTTCCATTGACCGTTCGTCTCATGCTCCACTCCCTTGGACATCAAAGTTGTATACTTGCAAAGCTAAAGCCCATCTCATTATTCTAGGACTATCAAACTTCGCAGCATTCTAAAACTGTAAAGCACCATGATCTGTCTGTAGGATAAACAAAGTTCCGTAAAGATAAAGTGAAAACTTCTTCACTCCCCACAGAGCTTCTCTCTCAGTCACTGAATACTTTTAAAGCGTCCTTACAATAAGTAAAACTTGGAAATCTTTGTTAAGTTGTAAGAGCTTTTTATTCAACCTTATTGACAAAAATCCCAAACCAGCGAGAGCGAGTCTTTCTACTTTCACTTTTTCTTTTTGGGTCAACGTCACAACAAAACAAACTAAATTACGAAACATGGAAAATAATAAAAGGAGAACTACAGTAAGGAGGATATGAAACATGATAAGGTCATTATGAGTGATATCGCTACACTTTCTCTCCCTATCGGTCAATTTTTGCTAGCGTAAGCTACCGGGAATAGCGTACCCTCATTCTCCTGCACGAGAGCAGCGCCTACTCCTCGATCAGATGCATCTGTTCTGAGGACGAACTTTTTGTTGACATTGGGCAACTGTAGGACCGGCTTGGGCGTCACTGCAACTTTCAACGAGTTGTAAGCTCTCTCCTGGTTGTCACCCCGGTTCACAATGATAGTCTGGTCTTTGCGCACCAAGTCCGAAAGAGGGATAGAAACCGCAGCAAAATTCGGTACAAACTCTTTGTAGTAGCCAATCAGTCCTAAAAACGCCCTAATCTCTCTCTTTGTCTTGGGTCCTGGGGCATTCCTAACCTCAACATTTCGTCCTGGAGACCAATTGCACCTCGACCCAGACTGTGTCCTAAAAAACCAATAGTCCTTGATCCAAGCAAGCACTTAACTGGCCTTACAGTAAAGCTGGCCTCCTGAAGACGCTTGAATAGTTCACTTAGTGTCTTTACGTGGGCTTCCCAGGTCTCCGTATGAATCAACAGATCATCAATATAATCCACCACGTTGTCCATTCCACACAGCAGTTTCTTCACAGCAAGAGTCAGGGTGCCGTGGAATTCATCATCCCCAATGGCATCCTTAGTGACAGTCCATCGTCACAAACGCCGTCTTCGTAATGTCCTCCTTCCGTACGGGGACCTGCCAGTAGCCTTTATTATGGTCGATCTTTGAGAAGTACTGGTCCTTCTTCATACCCTGGAAAATGTCTGCCGGTGGTGTCTCAGGTTGAGGGTCGAAAATGGTAAGTTTATTTAGCTGTCTGTAGTCGATGCACACACGATTCGTACCATCCTTCTTTTTGACAACTACCACAGGAGAAGCGTAAGTGGAAGAACTCTTCCTGATGACCCTCAGGTATTCCATCTCTCTGAGTTCAGCGCGTAGAGTTTGCCTCATCGCGTAAGGCACAGGGTACGGGCGTTGACGCACAGGAGTTGATGACGTCAGCTCAATGTAATGTTCCTCTGTCGACACTGTACCAGGGCGATCGCTAAAGATGGAAACGTACGTTAAAGCTATATCCTCCAGCTGTCTACGTGGATCCAGGGTCAGTTAATCACCATAAATGATGTCGTTGACAGTCTCCTCTCTGTCCCACCCACCTAACTCAGGTAGAGCTTCATAGTCACTGTCGTTGAAGTGTTCACCTTCGAGGTCTTCAATGACAGTTACACTTGCAGCGGGTATAGCGGAGCTGCTCGTTGGCGGCCCTTCATCAGTAGTTGCTTGGATGGTGTCCTGGTCACGGGCGATGTACCCCTTCAACAAGTTGACATGAAAGGTTTTCTCCTTACCTCCCATGTTGATCCGGTAATCGTTGATCCCCACGGTCGCCACAATTTCAAACGGCCCCTTCCACTGCATCAGGAGTTCTCTCGAATCCGTCGGCAGCAGGACTAATACCTTCTCTCCCACAGAGAACTTTCTGCGCTTCGCAGTCCAGTCATAGTAGTGCTTCTGCCGTCCTTGGGCCTTTCCCAGTTCTCACGAGCTATCTTGAGGGTCTCGTCGAGGCGTTCGCTAAGATTCAAGACGTATTCATAACTTGATTTCACATCTGGTTCTTCGATCTCCCATACAGCAACTCGAATGGGGCAAAGTGCGTAGACTCTTGTGGCACCTCTCTGTAGGCAAACAGAAGAGGGTTGGTGTACCGGTGCCACTGTCGAGGTTGCTCACTGCACAGGCGACGAAGGCAGGTCTTCAGGGTCGCGTTAAACCTATCCACCAGTCCGTTGCACATCGGGTGGTACGGGGTTGTGGTTTTCTGTTTGATGCCAAGAGACGGCAGACCTCCTTCATGCAGTATGATATAAAATGCGTTCCCTGGTCACTCAGCACCTCCTCTGGGACACCCAGTCGGCTGTAGATGTCTGCCAGTGCCTCTGCCACAGATTCCGTGTCGATCTTGTGTAACGGAACCGCCTCGGCAAACTTGTGGCGTAGTCCACTAGCGTCAGGATGAACCTGTGTCCTGCTTCACTTGGTGGGTTTATAGGACCTACTAAGTCTATCGCCACTTTGTCAAATGGAGTATCAATCAGGCACAGTACCTTTCTTCACAGTCCGCTGGCACACGTCACTCGAACGGCAGTACCTCATCATGTCGCCATCTACTCCGGGCCAGTAGAAATTGCTCTTCCGTTCTCCTGATCCCAAGATGCGCTCCATTAATAGAACCGACATCCCATATCCCCGCAGCGGCTTGGGTATCACCACCTGCTTCACATCCACATTACATCCAAGATCCTCATACCGATGGTACACGATGCCCCTCGCCTTCTCAAAGGAAACGACTTTCCCTCCTCTCCGCCAAGTTCTTCCAGCATCTACCAGTGCCAGTATTCTTGGGTCCTCTTTCTGGAGTCTGATCAACTGCTCGCGATCAACTCCTACGTGCCTCCGTTTCGCGCTTCGCTGTCGCCCTGGTCATCGCCGCACCCACCATCAGAGACATGTCGGGGTCCTCCAGGCTCCTAGCTCCTTCCACATTCTCAACGATGACATCACAGATGGCGTCCGGGATTCACAACACCTTCACTTCTCCACTAATGAAAGGCGTCCTCAAGCTGATGACTGTCGTCTATACCAACAGCGCAGTGTTGTCTATCCTCAGCAGTAGACAGCAGTCACCAGTCAGTTGACTCGCGTCGACCAGTTAAGACAGGCAAACCAAGACTCCTAGTCTTCTCCGGATCTCTCAGAGCAGCACAGTTCGTCATCACAGGTACAGACTTCCCATTGGCCAGTTTCAGCATACCACCTTCCACCTCACTCTGAAGATCGTCCGTCACCTCCATCGTGGGGCCCTCCCCAGGTTCCTCACTTCAGCTGTATTCACCTCAGTCGTCTTCACTACCACTCCCGCACTAGCCTTCTTCGTGGTACTATCCACAGCTGTGCAGTACCGAGCGATATGTCCGGTCTTCTTGTACTTGAAGCACGACCTCTGGTCAGCCACGCTCGTCTTCGCCTCCCCTGCACGTTGTCTACCGTCAAACTTCTTCTCTGGTTCAAGCGGCCGCACAGAGTCCATTCGAGGTCGAGCATTACCCTGAGACACTTTGCGAGGTTGATCACACAACTTCCTATTTATGGCCTTTAGAAACAAATCTGCCTCCTTTGCAACTCTTTCAAGTGTAGGTAGGTCTTTCTCACGCAAGCTCGTAGCTAGATCTTCTGGACATGCATCCATGAACTGTTCTCGCACTATAAAGTCCTTTAGTTTTTCATACGACTTATTCGTCTTAGAAAGCTCAATCCATCTATCCAAGTACATTACAATGCATACTATGAACATATCAGGGCTCTCACCTTCTGCTGGTTTGCATGTGCGAAACTTGCGACGATAGCCATCCTCCGTCAGGTCATACCTCTTCATTAGAGCCTCTTTTACCTTGTCATAATGCTTTGCCTGTCAGCCGAAAGCCGCCCATAGTAATCCAAGGCACGTCCGGTTAGCAGCGCACAAAGCGATGATAACCATTTCTCCCTGGACCAGCCGTTACTTTCCGCAAATCTCTCAAACCTTGTCAGCCCAACGTCGAGGTCATCCCTCCCATCTTGAAAGTTAGGCAGTTTCGGGTCTTTGGTCCCTGTGTCGCTCGACCTCGCGCCGGTGCCGTCGGGTTCGTTCTTGACTATCCCAGCCTCAGTTTTTGCCTGTAACAGCTTCATCTTCGCATCTAGTTTCATCTTCTTCAACTCCAACCTTTCATTGCGATCAGCTTCTTCCTTCTTTTCTCTTTCCTGACGTTCAGCGTCTTTCTTCTCCTTCCTTTCCTCTGCAATTAGCTTAAACTCCTGTTTATTCCTCTCTCCTCTCACCTCGATATCCCAACAGGTCCGCTTACTTGACAATTTCCTCCATCGTAGCCATCGCCGATATTTCTAGATCTAACACACGATCTCACCTTCCAATCAGCTATCTCGTCGGGGTTGCCAGAATGTCACAAACACCAGAAATAAAAGGTAGATAATACCTCTGATGTGAGACTTTGAGTTCTTTAAATCTATATAGATCTAGATGAAAATAATGACAGGCTGGAGATTGCGTGAAAAACATTTAAAAAATGAGTCTATTTAACTCAACCGCAGGAAATCGAATCAAACAATATTCACATAGGCCGTCGGTAAAAAAAAAACAAAAAAAAACAACTAAATCTAGCTGTATGAATCTGCGTAATCGCTATTCAAGATATCGCTGCAATCTCTGTGATCTCTCTGAACTCAATACTTTCACAAATCTTCTCCCGGTATTTACACTTTTTCCAAACGTAACTCTACAAATTTCTGGAAATCTTTTCCTTAATGCAAGCTGCTGCTGCTGCTGCTGCTGCTGCTGCTGCTGCTGCTGCTGCTACTACTACTACTACTACTACTACTACTACTGCTAATGCCACTGCTACGACTACTATTACTATTACTGCTTCTGCTACTGCTACTGTTACTACTACTGTTGCTGCTACTGCTGCTGCTGCGACGCATTTTCTCTCAATCATCATCTCATAGTCGATCGATCTAAGCAATAAGGCTTTGATCAACAATAAGACTCACTGTTTAATTTATTTTTCTATTTGTTTTTGGCTTTTGAAATGTAAGAAAATTCCGTTTGATTTCCCTGTATACGTGTCAATTGACGGTGCAATCGAGTGCACCATCTGGTCAGCACGTTACTCGCCTGATATCTGATAAACCCGATGCCTTACTTCGAATTGTGCGACCCTACAGACTGGTCGGGTTTTGACATTTGCAGATTTGTTGACCCTTGTGCTTCCTTTTGAAAACGTGAGTCGATTTTGTTCATGTAAGCATCGTGACTATTGAGAAAAAAATATTTACTTTCAATATTCATATTTATTTTATGACCATTTGCCTATTCACCTTTTTTATAGCTATTGTATACATTTCTCTTGTTTATCGTGAAATCATGCTAAAATAAAGAGCTTGATAGGATGCAACTAAGTCGGAATATCATGCAGCGGATCGATCAGAATAGTGTATAACAATCGACACCTTATCGGAGCAACTAGAACGAACGCTAGTTCTAAGTCTGACAGAAAATCTGAGGATGTTATGTTTGTAAATCTTAGTGTTTGAGAACTTGTTTTGATACTTAAGTAACAGATTTATAATAATCTAAATGCCTTAAACTTTTAAAGGATCAATATAAGATTGCCAAGTTTAGCACTATGTCAAGCTCGTTTTATCATATAAGGTATCTAACAGGCTGCAAGCTGCAATTTGTAATGTAATGTCTTCCTTTTTGGACAGAGTCTACAAAATCGAAGTCGGCCTTCGTCCATAAACCACATGACATGGTCATACGTATCTTTTAAATCAATCAGTATTCTTATCTAAACCTTTTTTTTTTTATTCTATAGCAGACTAAGTTCTTTCATTTCTTTCGATTCATAACATCCAAAAATAGCCAGGTCACTTTGGGATGTACAGGTTTTACAACAATCAAAAATTGAACAACGTTTTTTTTTCTTCCTTTTCGCGCTATAAAGCACACTTTGTTTCTTCCACACAATTGGAATCCCCATATCTCATTTGGAATGCGCGCATTAATAAAAAGGCAGATCAATATTATAATTTCTTTGCAATGACGAGATCCGAACCCCAATCGCATGGTGTTCTGAGGAAGAATTAAAAATATGAAGATGATGTTTCCATCTATATTTCGTGTTAAAACATTTGTTGATACAATTGTTTTGAAATATTCTATATGTTCGTTTACAGTCACTGCCATCTTCTACCTAAGCAGTGATTTTAATTGTTTTGAAATATTCTATATGTTCGTTTACAGTCACTGCTATCTTCTACCTAAGCAGTGATTTTAATTCAAACATTAAAATGCAATATTTTATAAACTTGAATTTATGAAGAGCGATAAAGATGTTATATTATTATAATAAAATAATGAAAAAGAGAAGTAATTTATAATTTTTTTTACATTTGTATTTAAAAAAAAAAAATAATAATTTCAATTCACATGCTTCTTACGTTTGCACATAAGACTTCAATGATTAAAGAATGAAAAAAACCCACATATCTTCTTTCTAGAATTTCTTTGAGAAGAGAGGATTTCGTTTTTTTTTTTTTTTTTT
>BLXT01005660.1:155635-174470 GCA_019648995.1 Plakobranchus ocellatus
TTTTTTTTTTTTTTTAAAAAAAGCCAAAAAAAAAAAAAAAAACAAACTGATTTTCCTTTTCACATCGATGTAACTTAAGAATTATCATCAGATTTGGTCATGGCAAATTATCATCAGATTTGGTCATGGCTCTCTCAATAGCCTGAGTTTTACTGCAGTGATATATTTTTCGCATGATCCTGGCGTTGGCCCGTCACTAAGATAACCGAGGCCCACTAAATATAACAATATCTTATCTTTTGCATCGACTACTATATTAAGCAAGTGCTTTTGTCACTTTTGCTATGCTCACATTCTTTTTAGATTCCCGAAATGAGCGGTTTTAGTATGCTGTGCGTAAGTTCAACACTTTTCAAACTACTATAGATTATGAAAACTGTTTTTAAAAAGTAACTGCACCCTGCTGTTATTTTGTTTTGGTAGTGAAAATCAAATCGCTATTCGGTAGTCTCAGATTGGCCCCCAGGATGTCGGGCGCTCTCAGATGAGTTCCCAGACTAAACAATATAGCTGTCTGTGGCTCAAACCGAGGAATGAAACCGTTTGCACAAAAAAAGGACGAGTGCGCTAACTCCTGACATCCCTCTGCATGTCTTAACATAATTAAAAAAAAAAACAGTTTTTGTAAAATTGTCTCGGTCATGGTTTGAGCAAAGCAAATAAGTACAGATTTTCAGACTTACAAAAGAAAGAACAATGAGAAATCATACAAAGATCAAATCTTTAATGTTCATTGGTGTTTGCAAGAAAGTCAACGCCAACGAGATACTAAACATCATAATCATCTAGCGTCATGTTGAAGATGTTGACGATCATAACTCTCCACTCTATGCTATCTCTGTTGCCTCCATGGTGGTGTTATTTCTTGATGTTTTCAGCCTCGGGATTTTCCATCTGAAATTTTACTTCTATGTCGTTCACAAGCCCTTTGGGCATTGAATTTTCCTGTTGGTATCAAATGTTCTAGTTTTCCACTCCTGATTGTGCGACCAAAAATTGTTGCTTGCGTCTCCCTGAAGTTTTGATTGTATGTTTTTGTATTTGTCTCTTTTAGTACTTCTGAAAGAAGTTTTCTTTTCAGTCAAGAAAATCGTTATCATTCTCCTGAAAAACCCAAATCCCCGTTTCCTCTAGCTGTTTTTGCATTGTTGATTTATTATCCAAGACTCGCATGCATAAATCAAAGCAGGAGTATTTTTTTGTAGATTCTTTCGTTGAGACTTTATGGAAGCTTTCCGTTTATGAGTATGTGTTTCGCTTTTAAAATGCAGTTTTTGCTTGACATATTAGGACTTAAAATGCGTAAAACAGGTCTTTCGTCTGATGAAATAAAGATTTTCTGCATTTATCTTAACGTTGCCCTTTTGGAACTGTGTTTTTGTTTGTGATAACTAGTGTTTGGATCCTCTTGGTATTTTAACTTAGCACCATTTTGTCGCCCTCTTGTATTATAGCATTTAAAAGAGCCAGTAAAAAGTCCTCATTTCTGCTATGAGCACATTACATATCTCAAGTTGCTACGATTATAAATATTTATCACTATTTGTCACAATTGGTTTCTGTGAATTGAATATAGATCCAGATATAAACTCGGAATGCTGTGTTGGGATTTGCCTTGTTTACTTGTAATGTTTGGTTACATTTTTTAGCAGGCTTAGGTTAGACCTATTTGAGTTTAGCAATGCTATTGTTGTTTAGCTCTGAGGATTCCAGAATGTTCCTGAGGGTACAAGAACATTATTTCAGTAAGTTATTAGATTGTTATCAGTGATCACATAGGCTTCGGCTACGACTAGAGGGCTCCGGATATGTTTCTGTTCTGTTTTTTTTACTTCGAAAAATTTCACAATGCTGTTTCAACCTTTTACCATAGCAGCCTCAAAAGTTTTCTCCAAAATCTTCAGTGTTTCACACCAAAGGCAGTTTTGCATTCAATTTCCTTAAAACCAGTACTGAACAGGACAGAAACGATTTGGCTCAAATGAGGCGGGTTGTCATTGAGTTGCTTTAAAGCACGTTTACTCGCACCTGTTATAATATAGGCTCTACCGTTCGTTAAGCGTGCAGCCCTTCTCTCTTAATCGTAAAAAGCCAAATGTATTAACTTACGCGTAGGCGACCTTATATTCCTAAAGTTGATTGATCAATGCATGTGCATTACATTAATTTTTTTTGTTAATCCTCCTTTTTCGACAGAGAAACTACGAGTCTGAACCAAAGATGCTGTGTAAACCTCAAGCGATGTTTCCTGCACTTGCGCTACTATGCAATATCACACGACCTTTGTGTCTTCAGGAAAAGATCCTTGAGTACACAGAAATTTGGCATTGGAATACTTTGCAAGGAAAGGAAACTGAAAAATTTTATCACCGAGTCTTTTCTGTCCCGAAGTTTGATGTGTGCTCTAGAAATTCTCACTGGTATATAAAAATTGATGATTTCAAACTCGAAAAAACTAATTGTCAATATTTGCCTGCTTCCGAATCCTCTCAAATACGTAGGTCTCTATGTCCACCAGATCCTCAAGAAAAAAGATTGAAACAATGTAAGGTACTTATAAATTTGGAGACTTTTGGCAGAATGTACTTGCATTCGATGACATGCGGAAAGTCTGTGATGAAAACTAGACTTAAAAATGTGAGCACCTCAGTTCTGACAATTTTTAACACTTTTGCTTGTTTTTGCAGTTACTTTCTATAGGTGAATTTTTCTGAACATGTGAAACAAATACCCTAAAAGATAAACTTTCTAGAAAGCTATCCAATAATTTTTTTTTTATTTTTACATGACGTCTTTTTGACTTGTCTTTTATTTTCAAAATCATAGAGACATTAGCGTCAGGCATAAAGTAATTGACAACAGAAAAATATCGAACAACAAAGCCACCAAATTCAGGATCCACAAAAGACAAAAACTTGTTCATTCAAAGATTTATCTCATTAGATGATTTTGTTTACTACTGATCCTCCAGATGAAATATCATCATCGCGCTGCTATTTTTTTAAATTAATTTTTGGATTTATGAAGAATATCCAATTAAAGTGATTGACGGTCCCAAAACGAATTTGAGTGAGGTAATATTCTTAATCATTAATATTAAAAACAAAATATATATATATATATAAATTTAAAAATGGCTTTTTCTTAGAAAATGTTTATACAAGATGATGCACCATGACACGATGTATCAAAAAATGTCCATTTAAAATTTGACAATTAATAATCTTATGCGAGTCAAATGGAATTATTCGAGATAAAATGGAGAAACATTATCTTTTTTAGACTTTCAGCAACAGCAAACAAGCTAGAGATGTTGGGAGATACAAACAGTTCTAGGCAACATGGATGCTCATCTACAGTATTTAGTGTAAAGAACATTTTAAACCCTCGAAATCACTTAAAAAGATCGAGTATAGTTGAATTGTAGCCATATTTCAGAGGATTTAGTTGTTTCGTGAAGAACGTCTGTTGAATTGGGACTGAAATTAGACATTTTTCTGTCCGCCTTTACAATAGATTTTTGTTTTTCTGAGTTATATCGAAATCTTTTTTTTCTAATTTAATTTGTTCCTCTTTTTAATATGCGAGTTTAGATCTTCTGTGAGATCTACTAAATTTTATTGACGTAAGATTGTTTTTAGATTGCTAAGCTTTGTTTTCATCTATAATTGCGTGGCCTCACCTTCGTTTTTCCATTCAATAGTGTAATTCAGTTTTGCTCAAAATTTTTATAGAACTTTAAATTAAACAATCCATAAGAACGTGGTACATTTCAGAAAATTGTTAAGCTCTGCATAATTTTGTATCATAATTAGCCAGTATAGAGGGTTTGACGGTGACATCCGAAATTTCTAACCGAACTGATAGATAATGAAAAAAACATGTAATGCACTATAATATGCCACTAACCGTACAATGTGCCGAGTGCACGTAAGACCTGCCAGTCCTGACAATTTCATCGGTGGGCAAACCTCATTCCTTGAAAGGGCAAAAAGTGAAGATGAGGCGATGTGAGGCTGCGTTTCTTTTACGTGATTTCATGCGGCTGGACAAGGGGGATTTCTTAAGCAACCCAATCTGATCAAGAATTACGTGTAGTGAGAAAGGAGTTGCAGCTTTTTAATTAGCGATCCAAAATTTAGGAATTAGTCGTGGCAAAAATTTTGCTTTCGGAATAAATTTTATAATATTTAAATTTATTACCTTATCTGTACTGAAATCCCCATTGAGGAGACAGTTGTGTTAACAGGGGAAGTGCGGAAAAGATTAAAGGTTGATGAAGTGTAGTCTCTTTCGTCAATTACAATCTGTCCTTTGAGATGCCAAATTTTTACTGTCATTCTTGTAAACATTTGTGTATGGTTATTGTCTTCTGCTTAGTAAATCTGAGTCCTTTTTTCTGTTTTAGGTTGAAAAGATTATTAATTTCTTTAAGTGCCATGGTGATTGTTAATTCTGTCTTTACTACTCATGTGTATATATATACAGTTTTCTTCATAGGTCAAACAAAAAATGGATCAGTTGATCACCGAGGTAGCAATTTTCTCGAACATGTAAATCGTTTAAATCTAATTTTTGAAGATAAGCACACCATGCTGCCTAAAACACTGGGTACCGACCTGGTGTCTTACTCATGATAATATTCTCAAAGGATTATGCAGAATGTTGGGGACAAAGTAGATAGCCAGCCCACCCTAGGCCTGGCGGATGACCTGAGGGGCCTTGTGGACTAGCTATACACAAAAGCAAACTCAATGATTGTCAAGCTTATACGCTGATAAGTTTCGACTAGCTCAGCTTTGGCCACAGAAAGTTCGTGCAACTGAAGTAGCGCTTGGAAGTAAAATTTTACGTAGTGACAAATATGTGTGTGCGTCCAAAGAAAGTTCAATCGACTTCGTTTGACGAAATGTTAGCTGGTGATCTTTCTCTCTTAATTTTAATGAGAAAAGCCCAGATGTATTCATTTATGTGTAGGCTACCTTATTTTCCTTAAGTTGATTAATTAATGTATGTGCATTTCACTAATTTTTTTTATCCCACTTTTTCGACAGATGTTGTGTAAACCTCAAGTGAAGTTTCCTACACTTGCTCTACTATGCAGTGCCACACGACCTTTGTGTCTCCAGGAAAAGATCCTTCAGTACATAGAAATTTGGCATTGGAATACATTGAAAGGAAATGAAACTATTTATCACCAAGTGTTTTCTGTCCCGAAGTTTGATGTGTGCTCTAGAAATTCTTACTGGTATATAAAAATTGATGATTTCAAACTAGAAAAAACTAATTGTCAATATTTGCCTGCTTCCGAATCCTCTCAAATACGTAGGTCTCTATGTCCACCAGATCCACAAGAAAAAAGATTGAAACAATGTAAGGTACTCATAAATTTGGAGACTTTTGGCAGGATGTACTTGCATTCGATGAATTGTGAAAAGTCAGTGATGAAAACTGACCTTTGAAACATGAGAATCACAGTTTAGACAATTTTTAATTCTTTTTCTTTTTGACAGTTACTTTTTTATAGGGGAATGTTTTATGATTATGTTACAAAAATACCCCAAAAGATGAACTTTGCCTTGGTAGAACTTTCCAATAAATATTTGTATTGCTACACGACCCCCTATTGACTTCATCTCATATTTCAAAATCATATACGCTTTGGCGTCAGACATAAATCCATTGACAATGGAATTTATCGGAAAGGCAAATCCACTAAATTCAAGTTCTACAAAAGACAAAAACTGGTTTCATTTAAAGCTTTATTGATTCACATGATTTTTTTACTCCCTTGAATTTTAAATTTTCTATCCTAATGATACTTTCAAAACTGTCTTAACTAATTTTTGGATTAACGGAGAACAACCGATTTAAGTGATTGACGATCCCAAAACAAATTTGAGTTGGGTAGCATTATTCATCATTGTTAAGAAAACAAACAAAACAAAA
The DNA here is from genome assembly GCA_019648995.1 of Plakobranchus ocellatus. Taxonomy (NCBI): domain Eukaryota; kingdom Metazoa; phylum Mollusca; class Gastropoda; family Plakobranchidae; genus Plakobranchus; species Plakobranchus ocellatus. The sequence goes on from BLXT01005660.1 coordinate 161,585, forward strand.
AAAAAAAAGAAAAAAAAAAACGAACAAACATTGGCCTTCCTCTTAAAAAAAAAATTAAACCAGAGGATGCGCCAACGATGTATCTAAAAATGTATGTATTCTATATTGCTTAAGTCAGATTTAACAATAATGGTAGCATAAAGAAGACAAAATTTGTTGCTCCACTGTTCATTTTATAGCTTCTGAATTTGGCCTAGGGATGTGCTTTGGATGCTATAAGTAGTTCTTTTTTCTCCTTTTTCTCTTTACTGGCCGAAAATGTGGAATTCTAAGAGGAACGTGCAATGCATAAAATGCCAGTTAAAAAAAAACAGAGTAAATTATGCCCACCATTGAGCCAGGCAATCGCATGAAAGCTTTAAACTGTTTATATTTATTATGGCCATGCCGTAATCTCATATGAACGAATAAATTCTAGATGACATCATTAGTTGTGGCAAAAGAAGTGCTGGAAATTAAATTAAGTCTGAACACGTTAACATCGCCAAAATCAATAATTTTTTTTTTGTGTAGTAAAGTCAGTTTTTTTTAGTTTTTCGCTTTTATCGTGCGGCTGAAATATACGACACTAATTTTGAATCAATAATATTTTTGGGTAGTAAGGTCAGTTTTTTTAGTTTTTCGCTTTTATCGTGTGGCTGAAATAAACGAAACTAATTTTTAAAAAAGAACCACATACATATACGTTTTAATTGGTTTTATTTCGCAGCTGTTCTCAATGATTATGTTGTGGTTCTTTTATGTTGATTTAATTTTCTAATGTGTTGTTTTGACCTTAATTTGGATGTTATCAGAATTAAGTATTACATACCAGGTATATTTGTTCATAGAGTTGTGAATAAGCTTATGTAACTTAACATTGCGAGAGAAGTCTACAGAAATAACCGTATAAGAACCATACACTGAAATAATAAGAAAAAAAAAACATGTTGAAATCCATAAGACGGAGGGAACAAAGTTCGAAGTTCTCCATAGAGATAAATATAAAAAACACACACAGATGTTTATAAGTGGGAAACGATATATATCATACTTTCCATCTTGATCTCTAGACGTAAAAAACCAATCACATGATCTCCATTCCACCATTTTACGCCAGCTATTCAAGCCCATTCAAAGTTTTGCTAGCCCTTTATCGGCTCATCACCTACTGTTCTCTTCCATGTATTTCTTTTTCTGCCTCGTTTCCTTTGCTCTTTTGACGTTTTTAATTTTAGTTTGGTTTGGTGATATTCCTACTCTGTCTTCGCCAACGGAGATGCAGCAGGCCTGAAGGTATTAAATATGTGACAGATACTGCAATTCATTTGGCTAGGGCAAAACCAGTAACAACTGTTCGTAAAATACTCCCATAGGCAAACGCGCACATTCACACAAACAAGGTCACCCCCCCCCCCCCCCCCTCCCCAGCTGAATATGACATCCTTTGCTTGGTAATTTTAACAAAACAACAATGTTACGCATATTGCACCCAATTACAATCGATTATGGAGAAGTCGATATCTTGAGCGGAATGGAAAAGAATATCGAACTATGCCTACATCTACTCATTCGTCAAAAGATGTTCAAACAATGAAACCTCGCAGGTAAATTTATCATTATTTATTTTTTATAAAAACTGCTTGCACGAACAACCTGTTTAGCTTTGCCAGTAAGTCAGATTTTTTTTTTATTGCTACAATCTCACTTAATTTTTTTCCTTGCGTGATTCGAGGAAAAGGAGAAAAAGCAAGAGTGCTGGACAATTCTATGCCTCAATCTAAAGACCGCGCCCTGACATCATCCCGTCAGTCAGTCACGACAAAGAAAAGAAACAGCAACTAAGATGAAGAAACAGAGGAGTAGTTTAGGAGACTGTGAGGCGTAATTCAGTTTAAAAAAAAGTGATACATGTTGCAAAAGACTACAGCTAGCTACACTGCCTGTATGGAGAAGAAAAAAAAATAAATAAAAGTGTCGAGTTGTGCATCTCAATCTAGAAATCAGGTTGAATAGTGGGGTGTTTCATGACCTCTTTGTCTCTCGCAGTCATGCCAGCATACATATCCACCGTACATTATGCAATCTTCAGCGTTAGGAAATGAAGATCGATTTGGCCATTTTAAATCCTTTATCCTTAAAGAGACCCAGGAGATGGGGAGCAAGAAAGAATCTGCTCGACCATCTCAAAGATCAAATGGAATCGACTTATCAGTGATATCTTTATTATAAAACAACATCAATCGGCTATATTTTTGGAAATTGGATCGTTTTAAGTAAAAGATAGACTCGAGCGACGTCGACTTAAGTGAAGTTGACAGTGTTAGCATAGGGCCTGCCGGTCATCAAGAGCTGTCGTGTGCGTGTGAGAGTGTATGTGTGTTTGCTATGTGTTGTCACCACAGCGTCCTTCGGTCATCAAAAGCTGTTGTGAGGTGTGTGAGAGTGTATGTGTGTTTGCTATGTGTTGTCACCATAGTGTCCTCCGGTCATCAAAAGCTGTTGTGAGGCGTGTGAGAGTGTATGTGTGTTTGCTATGTGTTGTCACCATAGTGTCCTCCGGTCATCAAAAGCTGTTTTGAGAGTGTGAGAGTCCATGTTTGTTTGTTGTGTGCTGTAAACATAGCGCCCTCCAGTCATCAAAAGCTGTTGTGAGGGTGTGAGGGTGCATGTGTGCTTGCTGTGTATCACATCCGCTTTTATCTTGAACAGCATTTCGTAAAGGTCCGGAAACGAGCTGACCCATAAATCTTGTATATGCAAGTTAAATGAAAGACACATAAACACACGAGTATAGAAAAACGATGAAGATGAACCTTTGATGTTTTTGGGTTTTTTGTTTGATAAGTCATTATTGTCGTTTATTTTTCATACTGCTTTTGTTGTGCTGGACTTGATGTAGTTATTGTTGTTGTTGTTGTTTCTGTTGTTGTTGTTGTGTTGTTGTTGTTGTTGTTGTTGTTGTTGTTGATCATCATAATGATGATGATGATGATGATGATGATGATGATGATGATTTTCATGATGGTGATGATCATGGTGATAATGATGATGGTACTGATGATTGATGAATTTTTTTTGGTAAACTTAGATTTGAATTGCTATAAACCTGTTAAAATCAATAGTATTCTTTTCATACTTGTAATCAGACAAAAAATCAGAGAGATAGAAAGCTAAGAGAGATTCAGTAAGAAAGAGAGGCAGAGAAGAGAGAGAGAAAGAAAGAGAGAGAGAGAGAGAGAGAGAGAGAGAGAGAGAGAAACAAGAAACCGACCACAGAAACTAGAGAGTGAAGATAAGAGAAAAAAGGAGACGGATATAAAAGGGGGACAGAGATATAAGAAAGATAGCTAAATGGATTTAAGAGTAGAAAGCGATACAGATAGAGAGTCACAAAAAGCGAGAGAGATAAGAGAAGCAGGTAAACAGACGAATAGACAGCATGAAGGATAGGAGACATAAAGAGAGAGAACGCGAAAAAACAGCTATAGGCAGACAGGATAGTGAAAGAGAGGGAGAGACACTCAGACAGACAGAGGGTCAGAGATATAAGAGAGGCAGGTGAAGAAAGAGTGTCACAGAGATAAAGACTAAAAATTGAGGGTGAGATAGAGAGAAAGAACAGAGATGCAGATAGAGCGAGACACACAGAAAGAGAGAGAGACAAAGACAGAAAGAAACTGCATGTCTGAAATAAGTAACAGAATGGGAAAGAAAAAAAGATGAATCAGAGAACCTGAGAGAGATGAGTAGGGGTCAATGTTTGAAAAAGAATAAAAGAGTGAGAGAGAGAGAGAGAGAGAGAGAGAGAGAGAGAGAGAGAGAAGGAGGGAGGGAGGAAGGGAGGGTGAGAGAGACACAGGGAGGGAGGGAAAGACCAGAAACGGAAAATATACAAAAGAAAAAAAACGGGCGATAGAAGAAAGAAGGAGAGAAGGGGGGAGAAAAGGAGATAGAGATAGATAGATTGATAGAAAGAGATTAACAGAAAGAGACAGAATTAACGCGAAAGGAAGAGAGAGAAAGGAGGAGGGAGAGAACAAACGCAAAAAGAAGAAAGAGAGAGAGAGAGAGAAAGAGAGAGACAGAGAGAAGAAGAGAGAGAGAGGAAAAGAGAGAGAGAGAGGGACGGGGAGAGAGATTGGAGAAAAGAAAGTGTTGTTGCTGACAGAATGGGGCATTGTCATCAAAACAGTTCGTGAGAGCCACGTTATTCTAAACCGAGGCCTAGAAGTTCACTGCCCTGAATGCTAAAATTACTTTTTTTTCCTGCTCTGTGAGGTCGTAGTTGTAGTTGGTGGCAATGAGGCAAAACTCAGATGCTATATCACCAATTCTGCTTCTATTATTGGCAGTGGCAGTCTATTTTCGAGGTTTGATGGAGAAGACGATAGCGAAGTTTCACGACTGTAAAAAAAAAAAAAGACGTGCTACAGTGGAGGATCTTTTTAATACCACACTCGTTATCCTTTTCAGAGAGACCAGTTGCAGTGAATCGTATTGCCTTCACGAAAAAAGTGAGTTCTGAAGAAATATTACGATACAAGGATTATTGTTATTCCTCAATATGTCGATGAACAGACAAGAGAAGATTCTTTGAAAGCAAGCTTAATATAATATTAGGTCTTCAGGCCTCTCTTTAGTACGTCGGGTCTCTCATGCTGCTTTTATAGAAAAAAAAGTTGAAAGTTTCTTTATATAATAATGATAATAAAATAATACATATATATAAATCCCCCTTCTAGCTATATATATATATATATATATATATATATATATATATATATATATATATATATTACGGCGAGAACAGGGAGAAAAGAAACTCATATATGTGAAACACTTAAATTTTGGCAGAGGATAGCTATATCTCTACCCATTAATTTATGCAACTATAAAGTCAACCAAACAATTATGGAAACTTGATCTAAGCGACCATATCTAAACCCCTTTGGATTCTCAGAACTTGATTTATTGAGGAAGACGAACGATGATAAACCTTGAAGGGTCTATGCAACGTGCTTATTATCAAATTTATTATTGATCAATATCTTAGACATTTCTCGAGAATTGCTCCATATTAATTCTTTTTTCTTCCAGCTCCTTACGAATAGATGTTTCATTTCGTTTTGTCCAGGTCAGAATTTAAACAGATATTATAGTCGCTTACAAAACTTGTTTTACAACAGGTGTGCTAATTGTGCAAGGCTTAGCGGGATTTATGTATACGCTTAATTTTCAGCTTGAGGGCTGAAAGAGTTTTTCTTTAAGTTATTCGAAATAGCAAAATATCTCAGGGTTCAGAATACAGAAATAGCAATGAAGCTTAGCCCATAGCAATAGATAAAGGGGTAGAGAAAAAGAAAATTGATAGTGAGGATGCACTTACCGATAAGGAGGAAAAATGGCTGCGTGAAATAGGCCAACTACTAGGCCATAGTATTAGGTGCAAAGACCATTTTTTTTTTTTTGCGCTCTGGTCATAACAATTTGAAAAATTACTACTTTCGTGTAAATTATTCTCAGATCCCCACAATTTCATTGGAGCATTATTTTTTTTTCACTCAAGTAAGCAGATGTATGAGAGAGAAAGAACTGTGTAAGGATTCTTACTGCGCACTAGCTCCAGCTCTTGTTCAACTCCAATTTTGAGAGTTAGCGAAATCTGTAAAATTGCAAAAAATTACTTTACGCTTTTTCTAATATCTCAATATCCTACAATATATAAAGGTAGGCTTAATTCTATCCGAAGACATATACTATTTTAATAAGTTCAAGTTTCAGGATTTTGACCAAAAGGTTTTCAATCTTTGGGCTCCCAATCAATTTGATTAACTACCAAAGTTTTCCAAGGAAACTATCATGCAATGGTCGCAGACTTCTACGTCAGTAGAAATAGCAGTAATCATGACATTATATTTGCCTGAATAATGGCATTTAAAAGTCTTTTTTTGTTTTTTAAATGAGAATCATAGCCCTAATAAGTCGAACGGTCAAGTAAAGCTATGATGTAAATCTCACCAAGATTTGGCGTTATGACAGAAAATTTTCAATTTACAACGTTTTCACTGTTTCAAACTTACATTTCTCACACATATTGATACAAAATCTTAAGATGTATTCTTCTCTTTTGATTTCTTCTTGAAACAAGAGAACGGATCTCATAAAAGTATAGATATATTTGAAATCATGCAGTAGTATAATTTGTTTCTGCTTTCAGTTCACTGATCGCACACACAATTTTGAACACTGATTCACGTGTTGTATGAAACGATTCTTCTATACGTTTTTATTGTATGAAATCATTTTAATTTTATCTTTGATTTAATATAACCACACGTATATTTTTTCCTCACGACTTTAAGACGCCTATCGAAAATGAAGAATTTCGTCCAATGGCCAGGATCACGAACCTCTTTGAACATATTCTGCGCAGGATCTTGTCTCTTTTTGTTACTGTTGTCGGTTGTTACGTGGCTGCTGCCTCTGACTCCCCTATTCAAACTCTGGACTTCAAACCACCACTTTTCTTCTCAGAAACCACCCACAACAAACCTGCTGGTAACTTAAGTAAACAAATTATGAAAGAGGTGCTAGAAACCGCAGGATGCGAAAAAAAGGAATGACAGCTATCTGGATCCATTTAAAAAATGCGAACGTCTAGAGAAGGTACTGCAAGACACGTATTCTGATGAGGATGAGAGCGAGCTGGCCAAAAAACCTGACATTTTGCCAGAATTAAAAGCTGATTGTTGGTGCCCCGCACAGTACGAACTCTTTCATATTGTCTACGCTAACGCAATTTGCGCTAACCAAATGAATTACGCTATACGTGGGATGGATGGTAAAACTGACGTCCTTATAACGGTGGGCCCTGACTCTGAAGACCAGGATAACAAATTTGACAAACTTGTGAAGAAGATTACGCAAAAAGAAATTTATTTAAATCGGTCTACAGTGATTGATAACTACAATGCTCTATTAACAAGGAGATCATACTTCATTCTGTTTGTTTTTGCGTTGCTTTTGCTGGTACCAAGTCTAGTTTGGGAGATGCTTTCCTCCGTATCAAGTCGCCTTAATATTGACAAAACACTAAACACTCTTCGCCTTGCCCAGACCCAAACAGCGGATTCCGGTAAACGTAAGTGCGAGGAAGTTGCCAGAGAGACGTTGGCCGTAGCGTCTTGTTCCGGCAGAACGGCTAAGTTGTTTCTCCTGTGTATGATCTCTAGGTGCTGTATTGCAGTCGGTTTGGTTTTATTTATAACTATAGGGTTGCAGTCCCAACTTACTACCTTGGCGGATGAGTTAGAAGAACTCTAAAAAATCTCAAACCTTTCATACCTTAAGAACCACTTCTTTTTTTACTGCCATTTCAGAATCCGACAGTTGAATTGTCACAAACACCAGAAATAAAAGGTTGATAATACCTCTGATGTAGGACGTTGAGTTCTTTAGATCTATATAGACCTAGCTGGATAAATAACGGAACTCTGGAGATTGTGTGAAGAACTAAAAAAACTGAGTTTATTTAACTCAACAGCAGGAAATCAAAACAAACAATATTCACATAGGCCGTCGATAAGAAAACTAGATCTAGCACTAAAAAAATCTGCGTAATCGCTATACAATGATCTTACTGCAATCTCTATAATCTCTGTGATCTCTAAAAACTCTGAGTACTCTCTCTATGAACTTTCTGCCTACTCTGTGTCTTCTCTGTGTGATCTCTGTGATACTGGTATATCTCTGTGTCTCAGTCTCACCAATCTTCTCCCGGTATTTATACCTTTTTCAAAAGAAAACTCTACAAATTTCTGGAAATCTATCCCATAATGCAAGCGTAGAATGTTCGAAAATATAGATCTAGAACATTACATCATAATCCTAAAATAACATAAAAGCAGTCTTCAAAAAGACATTAGGAAAAACCCCTGGGCTAAAAATAAAACATGAGTCACGTTCGTTTACGTAATGAATTCTCCTTCACTTTGCATAAATTAACTCCCCTAAACTGGTCCTTTCTAGAACTCTCGTGTTGACGTGCGTTCAATAATAAACCCTAAGTCTAGTTTTTGTTACATGAATAATGTTTATGATTTCGGTGTTAACTGCCTCACCTCTATGGCCAGTCCCTTCGCGCCAGGGGCAGCACCAAAGCCCCAGGGAGACAATGGGGGCGCTTATGCTCATTCGATCAGGCAAATGATACTTTAGCTCTCTATGAAAGTTTATTCCGCATAACCTCCTCTGCTCTCATCCTTTATGCTACTGTCTGTTTATTCCTCACCGCAAAATGTGTAATAACACTCTACAGCGGAGACAGCTTCTCTGGCACAGCCCTCGGACAGGATGGTTGCATCAAGAATGTGCAGTTTTCTGAAGACATCCGTTTGTTCCTGTACATGGCTCACGAACAACTTGGACTTGTAGTCTACAAAGACCTGATTGCCAGTTTTCTTCAGGCTTCTAACTGCGACTCTATCAAAATCTCTGGGTTTAAAAAATCTGGTGACAACGATTTTGGAGACAATGCCTAACAAAATGGCCTTTGCTCGTAAAATCATTTTCTCTTGAAGAGTGTCGTGGTTGGCTGTTAAAAAATAATTGACTTTGAAAATGTGCATGCATTTACAAATATATTTTCCACTTTAAAAAAAAATTGGATTGGGATTGTGTTAAAAGTTGAACTGGTACTCACGTAAGAGTAGGGGTAATCTCAAATTGTTTGCTCCTTTTAGCGAGCCTATAAGTGGCCCCTCACATACTGCCTTTACAAATTTGTCAATCAGCTCTCCTCTCTCCTATTTGACTATGGACAAATATCAATGTCTCAAAATGATATTTGCCAACACAAGCGTTTAGAAAATTTCACAATCACTGGATAGATTGAAGGCAAAAGCAGTAGAAGTAGACAGAGAATAACATTTATTGAAAGCCTTAGCTCATGGGCACTAGTAATAGTAGCAACAACAACCTTATAAGATTACCTGAGAACAGGTTTGAGTGGAGGGCCATGATCGCCAGTGTCTGTTTCTGATAACGCAATCAAAGACAAAGGAGAAGAAGTTCATTTGCAGTGTTTCTTTGAACATCCTCGCTGTGAAAACAATTTTTCTCTCCGTTATAGCTTGTCCACACAGCAATATTATGGTGCATTTTCCAGAATTTGTCTTACTTCTTTGTGGCTTTGTGAGAATTTTAGCTCCTTTCACAAAACAAATTGCTTTAAACTTGTATTCGCAAGGAAACGCACCACTTTAATTACAAATGTAGTAATTATGATGAAAAAAAACCCTATGAAATGATTTTGGTTTTGTGTGTATAGCCAGTTTAAAACAAGGTGATCTGAGGCTTTCAGGCCCTCGTCAGACCAGAACGTAGGAGCCGGGCTCAAACTCGATAACGCGTCAAAACGGTCCCTGCATATCTCAAAGCGAAGTCGCCAGCCATTGTACCACCGACGCCTCCTTTTTGAAAAGAAGGCAGTAATTTCACTATGCTTTATTGTTATAAATGACTCGCATTTTCTTGCATTCTTCTATTTTAAATCAGCCTAATCTTGGATGAAGGTTAAACAAAGAAATCTTTTTTTTTAATCTGCTATTTTTTCATATTGATATTATTATTGACGTATGAAATATTATTTTTGTATATTTCTTTTATNNNNCCCCCCCCCAAAAAAAAAAAAAAAAAAAAAAAACAAAAAACACATAAATAATTGAAATAATGCTTATGTCATTAACAAGTTTGTTCTTTTTACTTACAACTCACATTCAACGGCTAAGTTTTTATATCTTCAACATTTATGATTATTAAGCGTATTGTTTCGTTTCCTTCGTCTCGTTTTTTTTATATTTATGCTGTGTCTTAAACTCAGAAATTTCATCTTGATCATTTTCAAAGCTAATAAAAATATTCTGAATGATAATTAAAGATTTAAAAGACCCTCTACGCTGCATCTATATCTACCCATGATTATCATACTGTTTACAGTTGTAAAGCGTTTGTTTAAATGCCTTACCAATACGAATTTCATTTACTAGTTTCTATTATCCGGCAACTTAATCAAAGTAAATGGTAAATTATGAGGATTTTTCAAAGGCTGATCTCGACGACAAGTCTGACTAATTCATCAAATCTTTTTATGCGGATTAAGAGAATAGAGCTGCATGAGTTCGACCCTCAAATAACCAGATCAATATTATTCTGTGCTTTTCATTATTTCAAGTTCTAATCTTAATAATGATTTTAATTAGGTAAAAACATGCAACCACAAACTGAAACAAATGCGAACATTACAGAATATACATAAAAACATTTCACCCTAGGGGCTTTAACAGAAAAAAAAGATGACAAACGCAGTGAATAATTTGTTTTTTAAAGTGCACTCAGTGCTGTTAAGTTTTGTATAAATAAGTTTTAAGCTGGTCACTGCATGTTTGAATTGTATTAATTTCATTCTGTTAACCTCCCAGAACATCTTCAACATCATTCTGTAAACTTATTACTCGTTTTCGGGAGCAAAGTATTTGTACTCACAACTGCTCATTTAAATAAGCCCACATCCTCATGTTTGCCTATTTTTTCTTCTCCTTTCTTTTTTAGTGGTACTTCTTAGTAATAGCTTTAACATCAAACTTTCTTGAATTAAGAAGTTATGAATAATGAAAATAAAATATTGAAAATAAGTAGATTTATTTAAGCCCAATAGATTTATGTAAGCTAAATAGATCAAGACCTTGATTAGAAGATAATATGAAAACATCACTTTTACTTACGACTTATGAAAATTTATAGGTATTACTTAACAATGATATATTTTTCAACCTGTAATTCCCGAAACAATTTTTCTGGAAAGAATTTTCCCAGTTCCCTTTCACAAAATAACAAACTGTTAAATATCTTTATTCGGAAACAGGAACAGAAAACACCAGTATATCAGCGTCATTCCGATCATGTAGACCCGATATAGCCTACATCCATTATATTATTCATGAGCGAGATTTCCCTTTTTCTCTGTTTCGGTGACACCCCAACCTAATTTCCACATCATTACTTTTCGGTCATATATTATCTCAATCACATTATTTTGAGAATTTGTATAAATCTGGCACGTTCGACATAAGCGAGAAACTAAGTCCGTTGCTCTATATGGTTAGGAAAACAACTAGGAAGCAAAGCGCAATTCTATGAAAATAGAAATAACATAAAAAAAGTAAAACTAAAAAATACAAGTGAATGTATACATACATAACTATATCTATACAAACAAACATGCATTTACAATTTTGAGATAATTGTTGGTCCACAATCTTCAAATCACGCTGCATCTTTCTACTACATGGTGCAATAGAAAAACAAGCGCAGTCACTCACAATATTAGCGAGAAAAAAAACGTGTGCAATAGAAGAACCAGAGAATGTTGAAAACCAGAGATGTCCATTGATAATCCCCAATCGCTTTCCTTTAAAAACAATATGAGACTATACCTGAGCTATCCTCTGAGAGCGAAGAGTGACTTTGCTTTTCCTTTAATTACTCATTTATCCAGGAATGGTTTTTCTTTTTCTATTTCTACATTTTTTTTATATTACCGTGGTTTGTTTTGCTGTTCATATTAAATTTAGTGTTGAGAAAGTGTCTTTTATTTCAGCAAAAATTAATTTTCTTAAGAGGTCCATAAAAGTTGGGTTATTTCGTGTGCGGTGTCTGTGGATGTATCTGGCATTGCGTATCTTTGAAAGCTTAGAAAAAAGAAAAGTATAATTGATAATATTATTATTTTAATGTTGAGTATTGATAAAATGCTAATTTTCCTTTTAAAACCATCAACACAATACAAAACTTGTCCCTACACTGATCTTCATCTTTTTTGCGTGCGATGGTTAGGTTTACCGTCATGGCCTTTTAAGTTTAAATTCTATTAAGCACCAATGTGAAATTTTTAACACATTCAGTAGTTTCAGTCAAAGATTGATAAAAATCGAGTTAAAACAAACAGTGCTAACAAAAGTTTAAAATGATTACCGTATTTTCATAAAAGATAAAATTAATAAAAATGTCGATCAAAATTATAAAAAAAATAGTCTAATGGAAAAGAAAAGGTGTCAGGTATATTAAACAGTCGCAGAAAGTAACGAACTGGTATGAATGGGCTGTATTGGGTAAGTAAAGATATCAGATGAATTTTGACAAGACAAGATTAATCTGAATCTGACAAGGAGGTCAAGTCTCACCCTCTTGGTCGTCATACTGAAATTAAAAACCCATTATGCACTCACATAGACTCGTGTTCAACGTGTGAGAGATTCCAAGGGTCATTATTATATAAGAGAGTAAACCACGCTGTTAAAAAACTAGCAACAATTACCAAAAAAACTGAATTGCAAGGGGAAAACAAGAGATGTCCATTTTGACCGTGTCTCAAAAAAAAGTTACATAACTCCGTTAATTGTAACACCAAAATTAATCAAAACACCCAGTCGGACCACTGAAAGGACATACTCAAGATAAGTTATAGTTAAATTAGCATGATGACCATTACGAATTTTGTAGGAGTCTTCAAAATTGGTTTTTCGCTTTTCTCAAAAGTGACAAAATGTGACATCTCTGGTTTTCCCCTTGCACCCTAATTATTAGCAGGAAACTTTACTTCTGACATTTCAGTTTTGCACATTATGATTTTATCATAAAAATATGCCATAATAACTGAAATCATACCAGAGACTACAGTAGTAATGTACAGTGAAAAGCTAACCCCCCTCCCCTCCTCCCCCCAAAAAAAGAAAAAAAATTGAAAGCAAAGAAACAAGAAAACTAAAACTAAAAAGAAAACCATACACCGATAAGTTTACATACTCACATGCATGCATACATACATACATACATACATACATACATA
>BLXT01005660.1:471055-485513 GCA_019648995.1 Plakobranchus ocellatus
ATTATTATTATTATTATTATTATTATTATTATTACTATTATTATAAATTCATATGTTAACATATAAGTCTTCTGTCCTAAGCATAGATACAATATTTTTTTAATAGAAAAGATTTTAAATAAATACATGGAATAATTTGCAACGGAAGTCGTTTTTAAACTAGAACATAAAACACATTTCTGTGGCAAAGAAAAACATTTGGTGGTAGACATTTCAAAAATTTTATCCGGCAAATTGTAAACAGAGAAGTGCAGAGTGAACTTAGAAAATTATGAACAGCAAAGAGCCAAAATGTTGATTCACTTTAATTTAGATGTAAATACAAATATAAGTTTGTATTAGGTCTAGATCTAGTCCTATGTACGCTTACATCTAGAAATTGGATCAAACGAATTTAATCTTCATGACGATAAACAGCCATGGCCCAGGCCAATACATGAAAGAAAGAAGGAAAGAGATGCAAGCGGAAAAAGAGCTTATGAGATTAAACAGACAGTTGCGGAAAAATCAAAAGCATAAGACTTCCATGATTTTGTCTTCAATAAATCTCGTATTTAAGAGTGTCTTCAAAATTTGTCACTGACATTTTTTCTCAGAATCCTCAATCATTAACATAAGGTTTGTTTTAATTGGAGAGATCAATTTAACCAGTACCGCGGTTCATAAATCATGGAAAGATTTTCTTTTAATTCTTCCATAGCAAGAGAATCAAATCTGTGGGCCCGTGCATGATCTGGAGGGCCCAGCCACATAAAAAGACGAGAGATGGACACCTTGACTAAAATGGTTCAAAAACGTGATATAATTTAGTCAATATTACAAATATGACATAATAGTTCAATAAACTAGCCCACAAACCTGACTCTGGTTTTTAGAACTTAGTGGATTAAGTCAAATTTAAGAGTCGGTGGAGATCAATGCAACACCCGTATAACCCACAGTGGAATGGCTTTTCAACTTCTTTGGTAATAAAGATCTTCCGAAGAGATGAATTCCAAGCAATCAATTTTGATGCCTTCATTCAGTGTAAATTTACTATGGTAAAAGCACCAGGACAGAACAATCCTTCACAGTGACTCAATAGAAATATTCTAGCTAAAATGGAGAAATTTAATCTATTTATTGTAAAACACGTAGGAACGGCGGACAAGATAGAGTGATGCTAGTCATCAACGCCCTGGCTTCACGAGGGTTTTGGAGCCGGACATCACCATCAAATTGATCATCCTTTGGCAAATTTCCAGGGTTTGGTCATTTAGGTGAAGGCCTTATTCTCTTTAATGTAACGGTTATTTCATAATTAACTTTCCTTTCTAAAACATATATCATACAAATTATAAGAGAGCGACGGAAATATAAAGATAAAGAAAAACAGCAAGCACCTGATACCTACCGTGGCTTCAGCATAAAAAGAACGACTGATTGCTTCGTAGTGTAAATAAAGGATATCAATACTTTTTTTTCTTTCTGTTATTGCTAGAGTAGTTTGTACCTTGGACGATGACGAATGGAAATTAAGCTCTCTTATTCATATCAGTTGTGGTGTGAAGCCTAATAAAATTACGAGAATTATGATACGCTTAAAAGATACTGATAAACATCATAATAGTAGGTCCTCTATATCAAAATATAAGATCATTTTCATTTGTAAAAGCTTACTGCACATGTCGATTAAATAATTTGTTGGCTCTAATTTCTTGCAGCAGATCTACCAAATCATTTCTCTCCCCATCTCTTACCTCTCTCAGCCTTCCTTCTTCCCAACTATATTCTTCCTCGCCTCGAAACACGCACGCACCCATACATGCCACCTTAATAACATTTATAAACGGCCCGTTTCCCATTGTTGTAACATAAAACTGATCTTAAGACGATCCGGGGGGAGCCACCTCTAATGTTGCGCTAATCATATATAATATCTCTCCAATCTCTTACCGCCAAACTACTAAATGTTTGATGCAAAAAAAAAAGGCTATAGATTTATTAAATTTACTATTTAATCACTCACAAAAATCTACGGGGAAAATTCAATTCAATGTTTAATCGATATTCTTTTATTACATATCTGGATCAAAATAAGCGCTCAGAGTTTGTTGTTGTTGTAATCGTTCTTTTTTATGACAATTTCTTATATAATTCTTGTCGTGCCTATCGCATTTCATTTTTTTGTGATGAAATATAATAAAAGTAAAAACTTTTGGTTTGTATTAAACGAGGCAATAAGCCGTTCCTTTAAAACAAGGAAAATTGTATCGCATTTGTTTGAACTTTCCATGAACGAAGAAAAAATTTGAAAAATTATAAGTTCCCTCTCGGTAATAACAGAGAAAAACCTGACAAAAAAATATGTCTCACAGCAAAAATATATATTTAGTAAGCTGATATTAATAAACTGATAAAAATAGCTGTTGCGAGGCCTGCACGGATGGTGCGCTTAAATATTGTCCGATAAGCCCTTTTCTTTCCATTAGGGGCCAAAACCCTTACTTTACTTAGCCCTAAATTTGCACTATTGTTAGAAAAATTGCGAAGTCATAATGTATAAAAGCGGTCACGTTTTTGTACATGCCTCTCTCCTCAGTGCGTATCTTTATTGTGCAAAGATCAGAGTGCAAGTTGAATGAATATTTACTAAATATTAAATGGCAGTTTGATTCAGGTTAAATGCACGGCCAGACCACAACAAGGTTATATGAGGCTCTCAGACCTAGGTCAGGCCGGCGCATACATTTTATAAGCTTATCAGTTCCCACTTTATGGTTATGTCGCATTAGATTACCTTATCGATTGTTTCTTCTTTTTTATGCTACCGGTCAGATATCATAAATAAATACCATCACATGTGTATACCATTTCTCACATATTGCTGGTCATTGTGATATATAGAACACGTCGGAAGATCATCATAGGCCTGAGCTTTCGTGGCTGAATAGCAATAACTTAAGAAAAACGCATTAAAATACGATTTTATTTAGGGGGGGGGGGGGGGGGAGATATATATGTCAGCATGGAATTCTTTTTCTTTAATCTGCACCAATATCTGGAAGATAAAACGATGAATCAAATATTTTTTAAAATGTTCTTTTACTGTTTTTGATGCACATTACATTAAAACAACTTCACAATATATTTACTTCATTTTTGATGGAATAAAGCGTTAACAAGGGTTAAAATCATAAATTTAAGGGGAAATTTGCCAAAAGGTGATAATTGCAATTCTTGGAATTGACTGCCTTCAGTTTCGGAACATAAATATTAAAGACAAACATTCCTTCTAAATGTCGATGGTCTAAAACTAATAGGGCCCACATACTCTTTTTTGTTGTTGATGTTGTTTTTGGTTCTTTTAAAGCCAAATGTTTTACAATTGAAACTAAATCACTAATATAATTTGTTGCTGCCTCTGAAAGTATAGAGAATAGAGAATATCTACAAACTTTGTATAGTCAACATTCATTTTCTTTTTTATTCTTACTATTCGATTAAAAAATTCAGATGATCATTTACAAGATTGCACTCGCGCTAGATTTTCCTTAAAAAACGGCCGATTAAACACTGTCTTGTACTCGTGAATTACTGCGTCATAAAAAATAACATAATGTGGGAATGCAAGCATCAATGAACTGTGCATCATGAAAATAAATAGATAACCATATCTAGGCATAAATTAAGGCCTTTCGTCTCGAACAATGTGGAGGAAGTCTCGAACAATGTGGAGACGAAAAAAATGGCTCATGCAATGTAGTATGTTTTGATAATGGCCAAGTTATAAAGTTCTTGTGTAGTCTTTTCAGCAGAAAAAGTCTCGTGTACGATAAAATCCATATAGTTTTATTGATTACCCAACGTGCGACTCATTTTGATTATTTTAAAAAGTTAGTTAAATATGTAGGCACAGACATGGTAATAATGTGGCGAGCTACGATCAAAATTTGCTAAGAAAAGTAATACAAATTAGCCTATTCATTTTGCTACTTATTTATCCTCTTTATGTTCGACTTTTTTGTCATTGTATTTATTTATTTGTGCATTGGTATTATTGAGATCGTAGTCATTATTATTTCTTCTCAACATCCCTTAAAAGTGATAAAACTATTTATTAAATTTGGACAAAACTTGCCTATGTCGAAAATCTATTGGTTTTGCTTCAATACTTAATCCTTTGCCTCAAAAATAATAATCATTACATGTTAGCAAAGTCGCTTAAGTTGGAAATTTTGCACACAACGTTGGAATAAAGTGACAAACAGGTATTTCCTTCGGATTGGAAACTGGGAAGTGCCTCCCTCGCGGCTCTTTCTAGTGGAGGGTTTGGAATATAACAGCATTACCCTTCCACTAAACATATCTGTTTAAAAAAAATAATTTTCAACATTCAGCTGAATTTCCCGACTCATTAACAAATGTATCAGACCGGGTCAGCGTATTTTAGAGCACCACATAGAAAAATTAGAGGATTTAAATTGTGGCTACCCATGAAAAAAGGGGAACAGTAGCTCATCTGGTAGGGCAGTTGGCTACTACTACTACTACTACTATTGTTAATAATAATAATAACAATAATAATAATAATAATAATAATAATAATAATAATAATAATAATAATAATAATAATAATAATAATAATAATAATAATATTGATCTAGACTCCTCTGTCTAGATCTAGGTTAGTCTTCAATCTCATTTTAAAGATTGATTTGAAAGAACTCATTACTCAAAATATGAAGGAATACATTCAGATTTTTGCAATATTGATTTGTTGGTAAATAAATACTATTTTTGAGTTTAGATTGTAAAAAAAAAAAAATACTCCGACTTCATGCTCTCTCAATACTATAAGTAATGCCAAGTCGTCTTCGTTTTGCCAACCACTGATGGATCAACACAGATCGGAGGTAAACAGTTGACCTGGAGGAAAAGGCCTATAACTTTAATCACTACCAACCTTAGGGTTTGCAAAACATACGCATTATTTTCACAGAAAAAACTGGAGTTCAAAATTCAATGTTTAATATGTATTCTATTTTCTTTTGTGGTTGAAAACAGATGATAGCTAAGTTTTTTCCCCGTCATGGTGTTCATCACATTCTATTTTTCTTGTTTATTTTTGTTGTTTAAAACAAATGATAATGGAAATGCACATTATTGTTATGTATCAAACTAAGCACAAAGTTGTTGCTTTGAAATAATAGAAATTGCATCATGTTCGTAGAAAAGTATGTATTGTTATGTATCAAACTAAGCACAAAGCTGTTGCTTTGAAATAATAGAAATTGCATCATGTTCGTAGAAAAGTATGTAAGTGTATGAACTTTACATAAATATTCAAAAATTATGTATTCAATCAAATATAAATTCTCATTCATTGCTTGTATAAAAAGCTCTGTTCTGGAATAACAAAATAATGAGAAATAAAAAAAAACCACACAAACACACATAAAAACACGTTAGCAAGCTGATCAACAAAAATCTTATAGAAAATAAGCTTTGCAAGACCTGCATGGTGGGATACGTTCTCAACCTATTACTCCTATTCTACCCATTGGGGGCCCAAAGTCTAGCTCTCGTTAACACCAAATCTGTCCTATGGTTATGAAAATTGCAAAGCCCAACTGTTATGAAAAAGATTCTGGTTTGCAAATAGCCGATCTGCGAACACAACACAGTTCGATGAACAAATTTAAAATGGATTGCAATGAAGGTTAAGCTTAGTTCTTGTGATTAGCCAGCCGACAGTAAGATTATATTAGATTTTCAGGCCTTACAACAGTCCTGCACGGTGATCGCGAAGCTCAAACCCGCGACCTAAAAGTCCCTGTCGATCTAAAAGCGTGTTCGCTACCCACTTTTCTTCCAACTCTCCCCATGCCATGCAGAAAGAGGCCGATATGAAATGAAATTTCACTTTAGTGTCTATTTTTTTTTTCACTGCGGTTCCATTTTTTTTGTTAAGTACCCATGAAAAAATAAGTAAAGCGAGTACCAGACACTTTAGTATTGTTCCACCTAAATCCATCAGTAACAATACACTGGAATCCCCTAATGAAAGTTTTAGGAAATAAATAATCAATTTTTCACTAGAATTAGTTTCACGAAATGATCGGGTAGGATAGGTTATACAGATTTTATCAGCTTATCAGTTTTTCCCTCTTGGCTGTATCGCATGAGAGACCTCGTCTTTGTTTTTGTTTGTGTTTTTCCTTTTTCAGGATTTACGAGATAAGCTACCGATAAGTTAAAATAAATAAATATCATAAGATATGTACATCACAGCATGTTTGTATAGAATTTCTCATATGTTACTCTTCTTTTTTTAATGTAAACAATACACATTTTAGCTTCTATGGATTCTACAGCTGAGGTGCTGATCTCGTGTACGAGAAGTGGACACAATAGCTTAGGGATAAGCATAAACTGGAGACACCAAACTTTGCACTTTCCTGGCAAGCTACACTTGTGTATGGCTTGCGGAGCCACTGAAGCTAGCTCTAAAAATTCAGATCTATGCTTCTTTCATGGATCAGTGATACCATCTTCCGATGCTCTTGACAGGCTCTTGACTGATCCTTGGTATATCTTGCCTAACACTTTTTTGAAACAGACATTTTCATCTAACTTTCCTTTTCTTATGAACAGGCTGTGAGACTTCTTCGGCTTGAAAGTCAGTCTGCTCCAGCTCATTTGAGCATCTAACCGAACTAGCCTCCTGTGGCTCTTGTTTTCCTTGGAACATAGAATCGTTGTTTCGTTCGTAAAAGCCTTCAGGGACGGAACCGCCGAGATCTGCTGGACTTGCACCGCCCTCTGCTGCTCTAAGGATAACTTTCATTGCCAAGAAGAACAAGATTGGGGATATTGCGCACCCATAGCAATGCCAACCTCTAAGTTTATCCAGTCTGTCACGTATCTCTCAGTTGAGAACTTCATTTTAAATCTATTAGAGTGGTCTTTGAGCATTACTTCAATATCCTCTGGTAAAAGGTACATTATCAGAGCTTGCTGAATCGTTTGGTGCGTTACAGAGCCGTATGCGTTGGCAAGGTCCAGCCAAACGACATCCAGATGGCACTTTCCCGATTGAGCTATTTGCATGACTTTCTAAATGATTGTGGTGTGTTAAAGACAACCCAAGACTCCTGGAAGACCCTTATTCTGCACAGAGACATTCACGTAATTATTTTCGTTGAGGTATTTTGTAAGGCTTGCTGCCATGACTGAGGGGAAGATTTTCCCTTCTACATTGAGCAGTGAGATTGGTCGGAACTGTTTAATTTCAGTTGAGTTCTGCTCTTTAGGATCAGAAGTGTAAACTCCTTCAGCTGCCATCCATTGATCGCTAATATTTAGATTATTCCAAGCGCTTCAGAGTATTTTATGAAGAAATCTGAGAAAATTTGGACATCTTTGCTATATGAGATAAGGTACCCCGTTTAGCCCAGGCGAGGACTTACCTCTTGCCTTTTTAACTACTGAGTTTTCTTCGGTCAGTGCCGGTTGCTTGTTGTTGAATTTAATTCCTGGTACGGATGGTCAGACGAGACCCTCTATACCATCAAAAGGGTTCTCTCGCTCTAGATCAGAATTCGTCTTACCAAGATTAGCTTCTAATTCTTCTTTTTGCGCCGTTAAGGTGCCTGATCTTGGTTGCTGAAAGAGCTATCTGGCGAACTGGAACGGGTCTTTGAAACAAAAAAAAGGAAAAAATATTAAAAGAGTCCCTAGCGTGATGTTGCGGCGCCTTATTTAATACGTATTGTTTACAATTTTTTTTTGCTCCTTGATTCTCTGATGTCAATAATTTTCTTATGCATGATATGGTTTTTCTACAGGTTAAATGGAGAATCATTGTCTATAAACAAGAAAATTAGAAAGTTCATTTGAAAAAAAAAAATTTAATGTTACGTAAAAAGTATCTCGCGGTTTTAAACTTGGGCTGCATATAAAAGCTATCAAAATTACTTATTAACTTTGTACTATCGACATTTAAAGTAAAATTCATATAATTGCCATTGATTCCAACATCCTGTAGCTATTTTTTTCCTTAGATTTTCTACCTATTCAAGGCCTTATGCAGTTAAAGGCACTCAATACATGTGGATATAATGATGTAGGAGGAGAACACTCCTGTAAGCAACATTTTGCAAAATTTTCACAAATGCAAAAAAACCTCACTCTGATGTCAAAATTTTTACATCTTTTTTTTAAACTAAAAATTTCTTATGGATGATTACAATCCACACTTTTAATTATTGCTTTCAAAAGGTCAAAATTATCATTTAATCACAAAACTGCTGCACATACAAGAATTTTATGATTAAGAAAAAGTGTGAATACGAACATTTCTGTATGTAACATGTACACTAATGTTACAGATTAGAGTGAATGAAACGTAAGGACAATAAAATATTTGGTTTGGCAAACAAGTTGCATTTATATGCCCATGAGGTGTTTCTTACTATATTTAGCACAACTTCCACATTGATCATATGAAATAAATATAAAGCAAAGGTATCTAATGTCTGATTCTGTATGTAATGAACCTTAAAAATAAGTTTAAAAATTAGATTGATTATAAAGATAACTTATCTGACCACTGGAGATGTGAAACAAAATTGCAAATGGCAGTCAATTCTAGTCATTTAACGAACGAATTTCTTTTTTCATACACATACTTATCATACTAAAAATAATGCCTCTATACCGATCGAAAGTTTAAAAAAAAATTAAGAAAAAATTCAGCATTAGTAATATGAAACTAATATCGAGCAATAATGATTGATCTTATAAAATCTTGACAAAGAATCGAAAAAAGAAAATGATTTTAATTATAATTTATGGGTGACTGAAAATGTAAAATAAAAATTTGAAGTAGCAGTTACTTGTGTTAGCAATCCAACATTAGAAGCGACGAAACTATTATTTTCAACACAAAAATCATGTTGAAAAACCAGACCCAGTGACGTTTAAAGATACTTCTCTCTCTCTCTCTCTCTCTCTCTCTCTCTCTCTCTCTCTCTCTCTCTCTCTCTCTTTTTTTTTTCTTTCCAATAACTTTTCTGTGCTTCTCCAAACAAGTGTTACACACGTTATTCAATTGCTTAGTTTGAGTCACTATTTTGCCTCGTATGCCAAAATAGAATTTTGACCTTTTGACGTTGACATTAATTTTTGATTTTAATTCTGTATTATCAACGGCCAAATGAAAGGGCCTTGTGCCTATTTTGTAACCGTTGTTAAATAAAAGTCAATCAATGAAATCAATCAATCTCTCTCTCTTCCTCTCTGTATATATATATATAATTTGCTGTCGAAGGAAATCCTTACATCAACTTTATATCCCACAGTGATGTTGCTTTTTCAGCTATTTAGGTAATTATCATCTTCTCCGAGATCTGATATTTAAGCAAACCTTTTTGCTACATCAAATTACTATTCTATATTCCGTATTAAAAGTAGCCAGATAAAGTAGATTTCCATACTGGACTCCTTGTGAAACAATCCTAAACATTGACGGCAATAGAAACAGTCGAGATAAAATGGAGAAACCTAATCTATTTACAGCAACCACGTAGCTTTTTTAGGTTATGATTTTCTTAAAGAGGCATGTTTCAAAGCCTCAAATTCTCAAACCGAACTATGCTTACAATTGTTGTTACTCACTCTTATCACGATTAAATGTTTGTCACGTGCAGTATTCGTGAATACTGAGCTTATAAGTGTGCAAAAGATTGTTTGAAAACTGCATTTTTTTAAAGAACCTGAAATGTTACGCGCATTTAAATAAAAAAAACGAAGAGCAATGGAAAAATAACCTAGGAGTATCTGCAGTATAAAGCAAAAACAAAAAAAAAAGAAAAAGAGAAAAAAAAGGAACAAAGTGGTAAAGAGATATTTAGGATATAAGGAGGTCAGCAGTTGATGAGCTTGGCAGAGTAGCAGAATGAGGGAAAAGCATAGTTACAGATGAGCGATCATAGGCGTTACATCCTGTGTTGGCCAGGCAGTTTATGATGTTAATGCTAAAACCCTACAGCTTCTTATGTTAAAGGATATCTGTCAAAGCCATTTCTTTACAATAGATCTCAGTCTATAAGAGTCCTAAACTCACAGCGTTCATATCCACTTTGGGTGGAGTGGAATGAGGAGGAAAGGATGTTGGTTATGGTGTAGAATCGCTTTGAACTTTACTGGAAACGAATATTTACGTGGACGTTTTGTGACACAAATACAAGCATACACAAACACACACAGCTTAGGGGGTTATTTTCTCAATGCACAGTTGTTTTATCGCCTTTTTTGTGTGTGTTTTTGAGATGCAGATCCTAGACTCGAAAGGGTTGATTTTATGCTCTAGCCTTGTTTATTGTTATTCGGCCGGCCTAGGTCTTCTTTAGTTTAGCAGTGCTATTATGTTTAGATTTGTTACCATTTTAGGTCTAGAGATTTCTAGTTTTCTCCAAGGTGTGAGAGCTTTGTTTACAGAAAGTTGTTAGATCGTATCCGTGGTGGGTGCGGCATGTTTATTTGTAAAGGATGGAAGTTTAATTGGCCAATGCTCTTAGCTAATCTTGATTGAATAATACACATTTCTATCTTTTTTCTACAATGCTTTGTTTGTTTACTTTTGACCAAGTAAGCATGTGGTATTTTCTGGAAGCTGTGGGCTGTGGGTATATAAGAATTGTGAGATCGTTGGAGGGAGCTTGAAGAGATCGCTGAGAGAAACCGCTGATATTAGAGAGCTTACAGATCTAAATGGGTGTGGAAGTCAAATTGTTATTCTGAAATTGTTTCGGATTCAAATAAATAAAGTATTCGTTCGATTTTCGGACTTGAAGTGATTTCTTTTCTTTAGTTTGTTTAAAGAACTCACGGAAAAGGAAGTTTTCAATTAGATCTATGAATAAACAGCTCTAAGCTTTTCGTAACAGCTTTCATCCAGGGTTTTTTTCCGTATCAAGAGAGTAATAGATCAAATATATTCCACATTCAACGGTGCTTGCTTGCTGCAACGGGTAGTGAAGGACAGAGATCGTAAACACCGCGCGTTCGGCGCCATCTTTCCCCGTTAATAACATAGTCTTAAGCAATCCTATGGCACCACTGGCTCAACAAGACAACGCAATGTCCTTATGATCAGAAGCAAGTTCGTCTCGCTAACCGATGTAATCGGCAACATCTTCTCGCACCACTTCTGTAAGCGCCACTGCTGCTGCCAAGACAGTCTCCCAGGATCCTGTTAAGGCGATCGTTGGTGTCCACCGGGAAATGTTCGTTGCTGAGCAGTCGGGTGTGAACATAGCTGCATCGATCGCTCGCCACAAGAGGGCGATAGGGTTCTGTCCAGCGCCCTTGCAGTCACCCATATCAGCCGTTGAGACTTTGGTGGAGACCCCAACTACGCCGGGTTTTAAGTTTTCTTAATTTTGACTTTGCGGGCATAAACAGGAGTCGTCAGTCCGAATGCATTGCTCTATGTTTGAATTGAAAGTGTCATTATTTTTTTTTGTTTTCGATTTCTAGACCCTCCAAACCAATGTTGTAACAGTAATATTAGTTAGTGGGTGGTGAATGGCCGGTTTGAAATCTGTGGAAGATCAAAAGATTGCAGTATTAGTATTTAACCCGGATGACAGGCTGAATGTGACCACCATAATTTTTTTTTCATCAGATTCATTACAGTGCAATGTATCCGTCCAAACACAATAATGTAAAGCTTCAACTCTTTGATCTTCTATTTGAGCCTATATTTTCCAGCAGACAATACAGTAGTAGGTGAAAGCCATCTAGATCTTATTTATGTTGAGTTCTACAGTCTTTTATACAAAGAAATCAAATCTAATTATATGAGCCTACTATAAATTTTGAAATGCTTTCAACCCCCTCTTCACACACACACACACCTCCGGGCAAAAATATATGAAGGCGAACAAGCTAGAAATCTAGGTCGGTATCCATGTTGGCTTGGCGTTTTCATTTAGAAACTGTTTTCGAGCACAGAATGCAATGAAAAGCATCAGGAAGAGTAGGCTTATTGGAGTATATTATTTTACTTGCTTTGAATAGAAAGTTTGTGGGATTTTGACTGCAATTAGATCCTGATAGGCTTTTCTCCGTCCATAAAAGCAGATATTTTTTTTTGTTGTTTTGTTTTTCCGGGCTGTGTTGAAATACTATCTTTGAAGTAATTGAAGATTTACCATTTGGGTGTTCTATGGCTGTGACAAGCACGATTCTTATCTACTATATGCAGTGGTTATTGTTGTTGTTGTTGTTGATGTTATTTTATTATGATTACTAAACAAACCTACTGTTGATTTTTATTATTTCACTTAAAGATTTACTCAAGTCACGCACCAAATTTTTAATGCTGATTTTTCCTTCTATCGTTGACTTACGGAGTACAAAGTTCCGAAATATTATTGTTATCAAAATGTCTGCCTCCGATATTTTATTTCGCATACTTAATAAGGTTTAAAGAGTGTTATAGAATGTTGTTTTGTAACTCCCTAAAGTAACTTCGGGATTCTAGAATATGCCCACATAAAATGGCACGATCTAGAGTAATATATCTATATTTTTATGGATTTTATTGACGCTCCATAAAAATTTGTAAAAAAAATGTGCATACGCATTACACATTTGAGCAACGCTCCATTATAATAAGATTTTTTTTGTCGCACCTTCTCGTCAAATTTGAAGTTTGAAATCCTTTTAAGCCTTTTATCTTTAGAGTTTTGTAAATGTATGCCTAGACTTTGGACGAATTCTTTTTCTGAAAAGTGTGCACCTGCTCTGTTTCAGTGAATGCATGTATTTTTTTACGAATAGTCTGTTTTCGTCTGTTAAAGCTGCTCGGGTGTGGCACTTCTTTCTCTCTTCTTAAAAAAACCTGTTTCATAAATTGTCTGGATGAGCCTGTTGATCCAGTTTTGATAAGGATTATTTTTTTTTTTTACGATTTTACCCGTTTCCATCCTTTTTTGAAGAAGCAGCCTTCTGAATATACTTTATCGCTTCACTATGTGCCATTGTTTTCGTTGTTCTATTAACATATCCATTGCAAAAGAGAGAGTGTATAGTGTTGAATGAATGTGTGATAGAGTGGTATCTTTTCAGATTTTGAAAAATCCCATGTGAAATGAAAACTCTCTATTTTCCTAGCTGTGTTAAGTACTATTGCATTATATTTTTACGTCGATATATCACAATCAAGTAGCTGTTTTAAATTCACAGCGATTTTGGTTTTACAGAGTAGTATCATAGAAATTTTTGTGGACGCATGTTCATGTATTTCAATACACGAGCATTTTTTGTCCTACCCGATAAAGGGCTCTTCCTCTCAGCAGTCAAATGTATTCTCCACCATTAGTCTTTCTGCGCGCATTTGAGACAATTATTATTATTATTATTATTATTATTATTATTATTATTATTATTATTATTATTATTATTATTATTATTATTATTGTTATTATTATAATTTTTTTTTTATCATCCCAATCATTACTTTTAATCACATTTATGATTTGTTACCATTGAATTCCTCTACGTTCTGAGAAAAAGATATGTTATAAAAACGTTATGGCACTTAAGATACATAAATGAGCTTAAGCTGACAAGTTAGAAATTCAATATGTGCTTCAAGTATTTATGTGTATACATAGAGATAGGCGAGAAAGAGAGATAGAAAGGAAGAGAGAGAGAGAGAGAGAGAGAGAGAGAGAGAGAGAGAGAGAGAGAGAGAGAAGTGAGAAATAGAGAGACAGACAGACAGACAGACAGACAGACACACAGACAGACAGAGACTGATTCAGAGAGAACGTTGAGCGTTTTCATAGAAGCACAGAATCGATCAATGATTTCGTGGGAGTCATCAATGCACATTTCGACATTAAAGATTTTTTTTTTTATTTTATGATAACAATATTAGATAAATTTCAATCTGACCTACTGTATAAAATAATACACTTCATGTAATATTATTGGCATTATATTGTTCTCGTATTTTGCTGCAATACAGTTTTGGCACTTTACTATTCTTCAACACCCGGTTACTGGGCGTGTATGTCAAGAGAGAGCAGCCAAAGTAATGACTTTTTTTTTATTAGAAGTGTTGAGGGCTTATAGAGCAAAGACATTAATCTTGTTACACAAATTGATTTGCTTAAAATTGAGATACTAAGAGGATCTTTGATGCCTTACAGTGTATCTCCAATACATAATCAACCATAGATAAATTATGAGTAATTAAAAGATTCTTTAATAACCTTTTCATATTCTTAAAAGCGTAATGTAAACTAATTTTCTGTAGCTGGAGCGATTCTTGCGGAGAGTACACTTTTTTTATTTTGCTTTTTTCTTTCAAAATCTGGTATAAACCTATAGTGTATGTCTGCAGGGACCCTTCTGTCGCGGGCTGTAGCTCCGCCAACAGCGCTCTGGTCTGAATGGGGAA
>BLXT01005660.1:502834-513644 GCA_019648995.1 Plakobranchus ocellatus
CCCCCCCCCCCCCCCCTCTCCATCTCACTCTGGTTCTCCCTCTGTCAGTTTCTGTTTCCTTCCGTCTTGCTCTTTTGTTCTTTCTCTCTCGCTCTCTCTCTCATCCTCTCATTCTTTTTCCTCTCTCTCCTTCTCTCCTCCTCTTCTTCTTCTTTTTCTTCTTCTTCTTCTTCTTCTTCTTCTTCTTCTTCTTCTTCTTCTTCTTCTTCTTCTTCTTCTTCTTCTTCTTCTTCTTTTTGATATAATCATTTTCCAATTGGACCATATCACCATCATCATCATAATCATTACTACTACTACTACTACTACTACTACTACTACTACTACTACTACTACTACTACTACTACTACTACTACTACTCCCACTGTTGTTGTTGCTGTTATAACTATTACTATGATTATTATTATTATTATTATTATTATTATTATTATTATTATTATTATTATTATTATTATTATTATTATTATCATTATTATTATTGTAACTTCAAAATAAATGTCAACATATAAGTTTTCTGTACTAAGCATAGGTACAAAAAGTTTTTTTTTTAAATAGGAAAGTTTTAAAATGTTAACATCGGAAAATTTGCAACGGAAGTCTCGCGTTTTTAAATCAGAACATAAAACACATTTCTTTGACAAAGAGAAATACTTTGGTGGTAGACATTACAAAAATTTTAGTCGGCAAGTTTTAAACAAAAAAGTGCAGAGTGAACTTACAAAAATCATGATCGGCAAAGAGCCAAGAAGTTAATTCTCTTTAATTTAGATTTAAATACAAATTTAAGTTTGTATTAGGTCTAGATGTAGTCCTATGTACGCTTAGATCTAGAAATTGGATCAAACGAATTTAAGCTTCATGACGATAAACAGCCATGGCCTAGGCCAATACATAAAGGAAAGAAGGAAAGAGATGCAAGCGGAAAAGAGCTAATGAGATTGAACAGATAGTTGCGGAGAGATCAAAAGCATAAGACTTCCATGATTTTGACTTCAATATATCTCGTATTTAAGAGTGTCTTCAAAAATTTTCACTGACATTTTTTCTCAGAATCCTCAATCATTAATATGAGGTGTGTTATAATTGAAGAGATGAGTTTGACCAGTACTACGGTTAAATAAATATAAATAAATACTCTCTTAAATCATGGAAAGATTTAATTTTAATTTTTCTATAGCAAGAGAATTATTACACTAAAAAGAAAAATATATGACCAGTGCATCATTCCAACAATGACATATGGGTGTCAAACATGGACACTAAACAAGCAACTGTGTCACAAACTACAAACAGTACAAAGAGCTATGGAAAGAAAGATGCTAAACATTAAACTTAAAGAAAGAATACCAACAATAGAGATAAGAAAAAAAAGACTCAGGTGATTGATGTAGTCCAATGCATTCAAAAACAAAATTGGAGTTGTTCAGGACACATTGCGAGAGAAAAAAGATAATAGATGGACTAAAAGATGCACAGAATGGAAACCAAGGTCAGGAAGAAGAGACAGGGACACACCAGAACCAAGATGGATGGATGACATCAGGAAAGCAGCAGGTCCACAATGGCAGAGAAAGGTACAACATCGGAGGAAATGGATGACATCTGCTGGGGGCTACATCCTGCAGTGGATGGAAAAAGCCTTCAAGTAACCAAGTAACCAAATAAGAGAATCAGATCTATGGCTCCGTGCATGAACTAGAAGGCGCGGCCACATAAAAAGACGAGAGATTGGACACCTTGACTAAAATGGTTCAAAAACATGATATAATTTAGATAGTCAATATTACAAACATGACATAAAATTTCAATAAACTAGCGCACAAAGTGGATGGATGGTATTTAGAATTTAGTGGACTTAGTAAATATTAAGAGTCGATGGAGATCAATGCGATACCCATATAAACCACAGTGGAGTGGCTTTTCAACTTCTTTGGTAATAAAGATCTTCCGAAGGAATGATATCCAAGCAATCGTTTTTGCTGCCTTATTCTAGAGTAAATTTACTATGGTAAAAGCAATCAGGACAGAACACTGCTTGGGAAAAAATCCTTCACAGTGACTGAATAGAAATATTCTAGTTAAAATGGAGAAACTATATCTATTTTATAGTAAAACATATAGAATCGGCGGACAAGATAGAGTGATGCTCTTCATCAACGCCCTGGCTTCACGAGGGTTTTGGAGCCGGACATCACCATCAAATCGATCATCCATTGGTTTGGTCATTTATGTGAAGGCCTTATTCTCTTTAATGTAACGGTTATTTCATAGTTAACTTTCTTTTTCTAACATATATATCATACAAATTATAAGAGAGCGACTAAAATACAATGATAAAGATAAACAATACGCACCTGATACCTTCCGTGGTTTCAGCATAAAAAGAACGACTGACTGCTTCGTAGTGTAAATAAAGGGTATCAATACTTTTTTTTTAACTGTTATTGCATGAGTAGTTTGTACCTGGACGATGACGAATGGAAATTAAGCTCTCTTATTCATATCAGTTGTGGTGTGAAACCTAATAAAGTTATGCTGTCCAGAATTATGATACGTTTGTTAAAAGATACTGATAAACATCATAATAATAGGTCCTTTATATCAAAACATAAGATCATTTTCATTTGTAAATAGCTTACTGCACAATGTCATGTCGATTAAATAATTTGTTCGCTGTAATTTCTTGCAGCAGATCCACCGAATCATTTCTCTCTCCATCTCCTCCTTACCCCTCTTTTTACCTCTCTCAGCCTTCCTTCTATATTCTCTCCCGCCTCGAAACATGCACGCACTCACTCATGCCACCTCAATAACATTTATAAACGGCCCGCTTCCCTTTGTTGTAACATAAAACTGATCTTTAAGACGATCCGTGGGGAGCCACCTCTAATGTTGCGCTAATCATATATAATATATCTCCAATCTCTTACCGCCAGACTACTAAAGGTTTGATGCAAAAAAAAGGCTAAAGATTTATAAAATCTACTATCTAATCATACACAAAATTCTACGGGGAAAATTCAATTCAATGTTTAACAGATTTTCTTTTTCGTTTAGCTGTTTAAAAAATATATATCTGGAACAAAGTAAATGCTCAGAGTTTGTTGTTGTTGTAATCGTTCTTTTTAATGACAATTTCTTATTATATTTCTTGTCGTGCCTGTCGCGTTTCTTTTCTTGTGATGAAATATAATAAAAGTAAAAACTATTGGTCTGTATTAAAAGAGGCAATAAGCCGTTGCTTTAAAACAATGAAAAGTATATCGCATTTGTTTGAAAATAGATACATTTATGAACTTTCCATGCACGAAGAAAAAATTTGAAAAATTATAAGTTCACTCTCGGTGTATTATAGAGAAAGACCTGAAAAAAATATGTCTCACAGAAAAAATATATATTTAGTAAGCTGATATTAAAAAAAAAACTGATAAAAATAGGTGTTGCGAGGCCTGCAGCGATGGTGCGGTTAAATATTACCCTATAAGCCCTTTTCTTTCCATTAGGGGCCAAAACCCTTACTTTACTTAGCCCTAAATTTGCACTATTGTTAGAAAAATTGCGAAGTCAAAGTGATATGAAAACAATTTCGTTTTTGTATATGCCTCTCTCCTCAATGCGTATCTTTATTGTGAAAAGATCAGAATGCAAGTTGAATGGATATTTATTGAATATTAAATGGCGATTTAGTTCAGATTATGAGCACGGCCAGACCACAACAAGGTGATATGAGGCTTTCAGGCCCTAGGTCAGGCCGGCGCATACATTTTATCAGCTTATCAGTTCCCACTTTATGGCTATATCGCATTAGATTACCTTATCGATCGTTTCTTCTTTTTTATGCTACCGGTGAGATATCATAAATAAATGCCATGACATGTGTATACCATTTCTCACATATTGCTGGTCATTGTGATATATACAACACGCCGGAAGAGCATCATAGATTGGACACATGCTTATTATATAAGGCCTGAGCTTTCATGGCTAAAGTGCAATAATTTAAGAAAAACGCATTAAAATACGATTTTTTTTGTGTGTGTGCGGGGGGGATATTTTTCAGCATTGAATTCTTTTTCTTTAATCTACTCCAATATCTGGAAGATAAAATGATGGGTCAAATATTTTTTTAAAATGTTCTCTTACTGTTTTTGATGCACATTACATTGAGACAAGTTTACACGTATATTTAGTTCATTTGTGATGGGATAAAGCATTTACGAGGGCTAAAATCGTAAAATTTGAGGGGAATTTGCCAGGCGGTGATAATTGCAAGTCTTGGAATTGATTGCCTTCAGTTTCGGAACATAAATTCATTAAGACATACGTTATTTTCTTCTAAATGTCGATGGTCTGAAACTAATAGGGCCCGCATGCTTTTTTTTTTTTTTTTAAGCAAAATGTTTTAACAATTGAAACTAAGTCACTAACATAATTTGTTGCTGTCTCTGAAAGTTATAAAGAGGATATCCACAAACTTTGTACAATTCTCTTTTCAGCGTCTTACTATTCGATTTAAAAAGTCAGACGATCATTTACAAGAGTGCACTCGCGCTAGATTTTCCTTAAAAAACGGCCGATTAATCACTGTCTTGTACTTGTGAATTACTTGCGTCATAAAAAATAACATAATGTGGGAATGCGAGCATCAATGAACTGTGCATCATGAAAATAAATAGATAACCATATCTAGGCATATTTAAGGCCTTTCGTCTCGAGCAATGTTGAGAAAATATGGATTATCGAAAGAGTCGAAAAAATGGCTCATGCAATGTAGTACGTTTTTATAAGGGCCGATTTATAAATTTCCTGTGTAGTCTTTTCAGCAGAGAAAGTCTCGCATAAAATTCATATAGTTTTATTGATTAACCAATGTGCGACTCATTTTGATTATTTTAAAAGTTAGTGAAATATCCAGGTACAGACATGATAAAATATGACAAGCTACGATCAAAATTTGCTAAGAAAAGTAATACAAATTAGCCTATTCATTTTGCTACTTATTTGTCCTCTTTATTTACAACTTTTTTGTCATTATGTTTATTTATTTGTGCATTGTTATTATTAAGATCGTTGTCATTATTATTTCTTTTCAACATCCCTTAAAAGTGATAAAGCTATTTATTAAATTGGGACCAAACTTGGATATGTCTGAATCTATTGGCTTTGCTTCAATACTGTATCCTTTGCCTCAAAAAGAATAATCATTACATGTTAACAACGAGGCTTAAGCTGGAGACTTCGCACACAATTTTGAAAAAAAGTGACGAACAGGTATTCCCTTCGAATTGGAAATTGGGAAGTTCCTCCCTCGCGGCTCTTTCTAGTGGAGGGTATAGAATATAACATGGTTACCCTTCAATTAAACACATTTTCTATTTACAAAAAAAAAAAAAAAATTTCGACACTCAGCTGAATTTCCCGACTCATTAACAGATTTATCAAACCGAATAACATATTTTTGAGCACCACAGAGAAACATTAAAGGATTTAAATTGTGGCTAACCATGAAAAAAGGGGAACAGTGGTTCATCTGGTAGGGCAGTTGGCTATTAAGTCAGAGTTCGGATGTTCGAAACCCAGTCTTGGCCAATTCAATTTTCCATTGCTCCTCTGTGTCCACTCAACACTTGAATGGGTAGCTAGGTCTTCCAAGATCCGGCAAAAGTAAAGGTGGCGAGAAAAGCAATAGCAAACTAGCTCATAATGCCGTATGCCAATAACAATCAGGACCCTGCTCCTGGTTCCCCGGTGCTTGAACTTAGGGTGGGACCCACTTAATTTTACTTTACCCATGAAAAATAATTTTAAAAGACACCGAATCTTTCACTATCGACCCTGATGAGAAAGATGAGCTTCCTCGTATTGCCTCGTTGACTCTGAACGTTACTACCGTGAGCCGAGAGGACGTCACTGTATTTTTCTGCCTTAAGACTAGCTATGTGTATCAGCAATTAAGCTCATCTTTTCAAAGCTTTAAAAAATTAGATCTATTGTAATTCATCCTAACATACCCTACACGATACGATCGTGTACGATACACGATAGTGTACACAACAGTGAAGGAGCCGTGTACTTGAAACAAATCCACGTCTTTATGCTTTCTTTTTCTTTAGGCATCCAGTCCGGACATTGGCGATCATGTTTCTCCACCTAAACCTGTTCTGTTTACCTTATAAAATTGTTGTTGCTACCATTAGCTATTACTTATGACTTAAGACGCTCAATTAAAGTTATTCTCTGTGTACCTCTACTGCATTTGCTTTCACTCTTTCCAGTGATTGCTAAATGCTCTAAACCCTTGAGTCGGCAAATATGTCCTAAAGTTTTAGTTGCCTTGCAGTTGTTTTATCTTCTTTTAGTTCAGACTCATCCACGATATCCTCATCATTTTTCTGATAAATCACATTTCTATTGCTTTCAATTTTTCTCTCTGTTTGAGTGTCTACTTTTCATATTCCTTACTTTTCTTCGTTCTCTTTGACCAAAAAAACGTCCGCCTGATACAAAAAAAAATATTTTGCTACATCAAAAACATACTTTTGCAGCGTATTCAATTCAATATGTTTTATTAACAAATGAAGTGTAATGTAACAATATCATCACAACATGCTGAAGTACAATCGAAATTATCTCTTGACTTTATACCATTGCTGTCTATGGAGGAAGTCAAACAATGTGTACGAAAACTACACTCTCAACTAAAGAACGAATATTTAGTTTCTCAGTATTCGTTTACAAGCTTCAGGCGATGAAGTTTGATCGTCTTTGGCTAGTTTTTTCCTCTATAATTTCATTTTTTTTCCGATTTCCAACTATTAAAAAATGATGCAGTCACAGGGCCCCTTGCATTGGTTATCAACAGAGCTACATATTTGATTGCATTTTAGACATTAAGTCTCGTGGAATATAAAAAAAAAACCACGTTTAGTGAAACAGAAAACACAAAAACGAGTTCCCTCCACCTCATCCTTACTGATGTTAGAAAAGCTCATTTAGCACGCATTTCTTTACCCATTTTTTCCTTTGATTCTCTGATATCAAGAAAAGGGGCATGTTTTTTAGATATGATATGGATTTTAGACCTGTCAAACGCATGAATTTTTGTCTATGAAAAGGGAAGTGATCTGCGAAAATTATTAAAAAACATACAACGTTACGCTAAAAACTATTTTGTGGATTTAAACTGTGACTGCGTATAATAGCTATTGAAATTATCTACTAACTTTGCACTATCGATATTTTAAAACTTCTACTCTCCTCGTATTCTTTAGAAAGTTTACACCATCTTTATACTTTCAGATCTTGGAAACAAAAAATTTAGCATGGGTCATAACAATCCCATTTTTTTTCATAAATATCATTTATTCCAAAACTAGTGGACATATAGGATAATAAAAATTTAAATACAAATGTGTTAATATAAACAAGCCTGTCTTGTACACACACAGGATTATTACCAATAAAAATCAGGAGAAATTTATCACTTCTTACAGGGGGAATATTGCACATTCAAGAAAATGGAACTTCAGGAAAACAAAACCATTCGATGTAAAACGCATATTCGGCGTTTCTCAATAGATTCATTTAAAACTTCTACATCAATAATACGAATATTGAGCATTAATCAAAAGCAGCAAATGCATGATTCAGCATATCATTAACCTGGCGAATGAATGAAAAAAAAGCCAGACAGATTTAATAGATAATCAGTCTGGGAGGTGTTAGTGTGAAATAAAATTAAAACAGCTAATCAAGCCATCCAACATGAGAACCGAAAACAATTATTATTTTCAATATACATAATAATGAAGCTAAAAATCTGGTTTCTAAGCCAAATAAAAGGGAAAAAAAAGCCAATTCGACATTTATAGTATTAAATCAACAACAAGAAATAGCGATTTATCTTACAAAATCTTGGCAGTGAATCGAAAAAAAAAAGAGTTTAATCTACAAGTTAACTGGAAAAATATGCAATACAAATTGAGGCAACAATTATTTGTATTATATTAGAAAATCGCACATACCAAGCAAAGCAATAGCTATTTTAAAGAAATATCTATTTTTTTTAGGTTTGACTGATCGCAAATGTCTGCTCCAGTCGCGGCAGCTAAAAAAGAAAGCAGTATATGCATAAAGAAGGCATGTCTTCACTTTTCTTGGCAATTGTGCTTTGAAGAGCTGGTGGGAGACGAAAAAAAAAAGCCTTTTCTGAGCTGTGATTTCCGTTGATTAAATAAACTGCTCCATATTTATTCTCATCAGCGTAATATTTTTTTTATTATGATGAATAAAGCGCATCAGATCAAGTTCACAACAATCTGCATCACAATAGTTGTTTTCTGATCTTCATCATCGGTGTCTAATTTTTTTTCAATTTTTTTTGTTATTTCCTTGAATGGAAAAAGTCACCAGTCGACATTTTTTAATGAAAATAGAAATTGCCCCGGGTAAAGTGCTTTAACCTTTTGCTCAGGTGTTAAGACACGAATTCTTTTTGCAGCGTGTGTGATTTTAAAGAAACAAAACCATTTTCATTTTGAATGTGTCCAACTTCCAGAAATAATAATGCTCTATTTTGTCCTCCGCACAGCAAGCAAAAATGACCCTATTCTGCCTCTGACAGGCACAATTGTTCCAAAAAAGAAAAACGAGACTTGCGTTTGAATGTAATGTTACAACCTGATGAAAAAAGCTGAGGCCCCAAAAAAGCATATCATCGGTGTTATTTCTATCATTTTTATTGCCCATGAGTAAAGATTGCAATGAAGGAGATTCTTTGTCCACATCTACTGCGTTTATCTTCAGTGTTTCCAATTATTGATGTTCTATACTCTTTTTTCGGCGAAATATTCCCTAGAATGTTTCGTTTTACACAGAATTAAGTTAAATCGCGATTTCGCAATAGATCTGGTAACTTTTTTTGTATTGTTTTGTTGTTTTTTTTCTTTTTTACCATCTTTTTTGGAGTAATCTACGGCGTTAAAGTTACATAAAAGTTTGTAACATGTACCGATAAGAAATCAGACACGGGATAAATTAATAACTTTAATGGAAATGTAAAGGAAATTATCAGTCTATCGCATTTCAGCAAAATGATTTTTCTTTAGACCTTCCAAACATATTTAAGAAACATAATAACATTATTTTTGTCCGTCCACTTTTATCTTTTTGTAGATCTAGATCTTTTTTCTCTCTCTTGCTCTCGCTGCTCTTCTTATCTTCTTTCATGATTTTCTACGCCTTTCACGTAAATTACCAATTGCTAGACTGACTTGATTTTTGGTTATTATGTTTAATTTTTGCTTATTCATTTTTTGCTGTTGCCCTTTTCTTTTGTTGCTGTTGTTTTTTGTTTTTAATTTAATCTTACTATAAGGGGCTAAGAATGAAAAGATAAAGCTTATACATATTTTCAAATTTGAAAGTTTAAAGTTGTAAATATTCCAAAACGCAACACACAACTCTACACTTTTCAGATTGTATCATTTAAAGTATTTTTACAATTCACTAACACAGCCTCTTCTCCTAAGAAGTAACAGCAGTCAGGAAATAATGACAATACGGTTCCGAAACTTTGTGCGCCGCAACTCAAAACCAAAGTGAAATACGGCATTAAAGTATTGTGCGTTTAATGAATGTGTCTCTGAGCGATACTGGATTAAAAGTAGCCGTGGTTTGGACTGGCAGTACTTTTGAGCTAATCGTTCATTTATGGTATATGGTATTCTTTTGACTTTATAAAGTCTATTGCCATGCGCATTTATTTCTCCGTTTTTAATACGACTTATACCACATGGTGAAGGCTGTTTTCATAGCTTGGACCCATAGCAGGTTGGGTTTTTTTTTTTTTTTTTTGGTTTTTGGATATAGCCAGTGCACAAGGTGATCTCTTGCTTTAAGGTTTCCGTCAGGTCTGGGAACCGATGGCGGGACTCGAACCCGCGACAGAAGGGTCCCCACAAATCTCAGAGCGCAGTCACTAGCCACTGTGCCACCGACAATTAGGAGAGCATTGAGAAAATTACCTTAAACACAACTGCATGTAAATAAAACAGAAAAATTAATCATCGATAGTTAAAGAAGTTAGAATTGGCTGCTATTCAATCTTTTCGTAAATGTTGATGTAGAGAAAGTTTGCATCAGTTGCAGTCAATTAATATAGAATAAATTTATTTGAAATTGATAAATAACGAGTTTTCAATCGTTTTTTTTTAATAATGAATAGGACGAGGGTATGATGGGAAGGTTGGTCCGCTCTTTACTGTGTATAAATTATGGATTACATTGTTTATTCACGAAAAGTAGTGCTGATCTTAAGTTGGATTGATGGCTGCAGTTCTTATTCGATAATCAAATGTATAGTTTAATGGAAGTGTTCGAGATAAAAACAGAAACCAAATCTATTTATAACCCCTCGTAAAACACATAGGAAGGGCGGACAAGCTAGAGAGATCGAGGACGGTACAAATAGTTCCCGGCGATATGGCGTATTTTTCTTAAAAAACTATATTTTAAAAATCGTTTCAAACCTTCCAAACCATATTAAAGATAGAATAACTTATTGTTAGTTCCCTTGTGTGGAAAAACAGTTGAATATAAAGATAAAATAATTTATAGTTAGTTCCCTTGTGTAGAAAAACGGTTGATTATAGTTGGAACTAGATTTAGATTGGCTTTTATAAGTTATTATTGTTTGCCACCCTTTTAAAAATAGATTTGATTTTTTCCGAGCTATTGTTAAATTTTTTAATGAACTGACTTTCACTCCCATATAAAAGGAGTTCTGTCGACACTTACTTTTTTCATGAA
>BLXT01005660.1:717800-730077 GCA_019648995.1 Plakobranchus ocellatus
TTTTTTTTTTTTTTTTTTTTTTAAATTAATTTTTACCAATGTAGTGATTTTAATAATGATGAAGATTTATTTACCTGAGTGCACTTGAGGTTAGGATTTTAACCAGGTTCTCAAACTGTGGCATCAATCGACCTGATATCGATGGATTGATGCCATAATTGAAAACCCGATACCGGTTTAGCCCTATTGACTCCATAACAAGCGGAAGTATAGAGGAAGTCTAATATAATGCAATTAAATGGCGATTTTGCCTATGCTATCTAGGTCTAGCAGAAAGTAATACGCGGAAAAGAAAAGGAGTGCCTCTGCTGTCAAGTTAACTCAAATCCTGTATCTCCATTGAAGAAGTCAGCAAATACCAATGATAATTACACGGACATCGTCATAATGTACGTGGAACAGTCCGATAAACATATTCAGGAGTATTGTATGAAAAAACAGCGATCCAAAAAAGTGAAAATATCATGTATAACAATTTACAAGAGTATTTTATCAAACAATTCCTTTAGTCTTGTAAATTGAATCGCAATATTGTTTTTATTTACTAAGCAACAAGTCCGGTCTTTTGGCACGTGATGTTTCTTAATCCTAATATTTAAATTAGCCAAAAAGCATTTTTCAAAAACTTGGTCTACACGGGAGTGTTTGTCTCATACGTCCTCCGTTAAAATCTTAACGTCAAGTGCACTCAGATTTGACTCTAAATCCCAGACATATTGCAGTGTGGTTGTTTTATTTGATGACCCTGCAACCAGTCACAGAGGCAGGCGAGTGATGCGAGAATTTTTTAATTTTTTTTTTTAGTTTGATGGACTGAGATTTATTTTTTAACAATTATTTAACCCATAGCTCGTTTATGCTGTGAATTTTTTTTATAGAAACCACAAATTCGCAAAACGAGCATTGTTTAAAAGGTGTTGTTACCCATACTTATCACAAGTCAAGGTGTGTCACGTGTGGCTACACTGCAAGACTGAGACTATAAATATACGTTGCAAAAATGGTTTGAAAACTGCATTCTTTAAAAAAAAACGTAAATGTTACGCGTCTTTAAAAAGATAAAAAGAGCAATAGAAAAATAACCTGAGGATTTTTACGTTGTTAAACAAAACAAAATAAGTAGTAGGAAAGGAGCGTTTTGGGTATATTGAGCTCAGCATTTAGTGTGCTTGGCAGAGTGGCAGAATTCGGAAGCACATAGTTACATATGAGAGATCACAAGCGTTACATCCTGCGGGTGTCTGGCAATTTATGATGATAATGCTAAAACTCTGTAGCTTCTTATATTATAGGATATCTATCAAGGCCATTTCTTTACAGTAAATCTAAGTCAATAAGAGTCCTAAACCCAAAACGTTTAGAAGATTTAATATCCAAAGATTTCAATCATGAGTTTTTGCTACATTTTTTTTTTTCAAAAAGTAACCGATTAATAACTTGAAAGTCATTTACCCCATCAATAGTAGCACAAATGTATATATATATGAGGATGCGAGTCTCAATACACGTATTTCAGGTATTCGTTTTGTAGATCGTGAAGGAAGTATGCATCTTTTTTTTTCCAAAAAGAAGGGGAAAAAATCCTCATGGTAATGAAGCCACACGCTTTTTAGAATTGCTTTTTGCTTTTTTCTAATACTTACCTTTTATTTTTCTTCAGCAGCGAAAGCCTCGTACGAGATCAGTCACTTACCTTTTTGTTTCATTGATCACCCAACGTACTCAATGCTTTTATTTATTTTAAAAAGTTGATAAAATGTGTTAACAAATACTAAAAGTATAACGAGCTAAAATCAAAATGAACTAGAGAATGTAACAACTAACATATTACACATTTTACTATTTATTTGGTCTTCGTTATTTCCGTCCCTCTTGTTTCTTTTTATTCATTAATTTGATAACTGAAATCATTATCATTCTTATTATTGTTGTTGTTGTTGTTGTTGTTGTTGTTGTTGTTGTTGTTGTTGTTCTTGTTCTTGTTCTTGTTCTTGTTCTTGTTCTTGTTCTTGTTGTTATTTATTCCATCTCTTGAAATTGATAAAACTAAATTATATTAACTTGGGATTCATCTTGCCCATGTCTCAATTTATTGGTTTTGCTTCAATTCTCAATCCCTTGCCTCGAACAGAATATTCACGACATGCGAACAAAGTCAAAATATCTCGAGACTTGGTACATATTTTTGAAGTAAAGTGACAAACAGTCAGTCCTTTCGAACTGGGCAGTGGAAAATGTCTCCCTCGTGGCTTTTCGTGGAGGGCATAGAACATAACAGTTCTACCTTTCTACTACATCTGTTTACAATAATGATTAAATAGATTTAGCTGAATTTCATGACTCGTTAACACACTAGTCAGACCAGGTCGAAATAGTTTATGACGGTACAGGTTTAAACTAGCCAGTTCACACTGTGGCTGCCCACAAAAATTATGTGAAAGTACTATGAGCCTAACAACAGCGACTATAATAAAGAAAATTAGGCTTCTCGTATTCGTTTGGCGATTAAAGTCGAAGAATCCAAGATATGTAATCTTCGTCTTCGGGGTAGATTTTCTCCCCAAAATTTGCAGTTTTCCCCCTTGAGAACCATCAAAAAAACTCATATGATTCATACAAATAGAATTGCATTTAACATCAAGAAAAGTAAAGGCTCCACTTTATGTAACTGCATATCAATGTTTAGTTGCATATATAGTGAAGGAAACGTGCACTGGAAAAAAAATCTACGTCTTTGTGCTGAGGCAGCCTTTGCACTAAGAAATTTCTTTTAAATCTAAATTGAATACATAGAATCTAGTATCGCATGCATTCGATGAAATATGTAATCTAAGAAATATCATTAAAACATGTTGTGCTACTTAAAATTATCCTATGGTTCATACTGTTGCTGTCTATAGAAATCAATTTAAAAAGTATTTAAGAACATAACACTATCGACTAAGGTAAGAATTTTTCTTCCCCATATATTTGTTTAGTGTAAAGTGCACGTAAACCGCTTTGAGCTACTTTTTCCTCTCAAATTGCTTGCCTTGGCTGATTAACCTGTTGATAATGATAAAATATATGCGGAAACGAGTCCCTATGCATTGGTCATCAAGAGAAGTATTAAGGCAGCATTAATTGATCGTATTTTAGACATTTAGTCCCCGGGGAATGCGAAAAAAAGTGTTTAGTGAAACAGAAAAGATTAAAAAAGAGTCCCCACCTTATTTAATATGCATTTTTACACTCATTATTGTGCTCATTGATTCGCTGATGTCAAGAAAAGGCATAAGTTGTGTATGATGTGGTTTTCTTACAGGCCAAACGCATAATCATTGTCTGTAAAAAAAAAAAAAAAAAAAAGAAAACGAAAAAAGGACCTGCAAAATTTCATTTTCAAAAGGCAAAATGTTAGAGCCAAAACTATTTCGACTTTCAAATGAAATTGTATACTCTTCATATTCATGTAATCGTGATTGATTCCAATATATGCAATCACGTCTTCTAAGTAGCTTCTCCCCTACATAGTCAAGGCTAATGTTACATCTTTGAAAGGAACTTGATACATGCGGATTAACCGCAGCAACATTTTACAAAATTTTCACGAAGACAAAGAAAACTTCACCATTTTATTTAAATGTTTAGATCCCTTTCGAAACTAAAATATAATATAGTCCATAATTTTTTCTGCTTTCGAAAAGGTCGTATATATCATTTAATCACAAGAATTTAAGAATTTCAAATAACTTAAAGTGCGAATATGAACAGCCCTGTGAAGTACACAAAAAGAAATATCACTAAAGAAACGAAAGGAGAAATTCAGAGATACAGTACTGTATATCTGTATATATACTGTACATACAAGAATGTGGCAGATTAAAGTATACGGAACTGAAGGACAAAAACTATTTGGTTCATTAGAGCGGATAAGTTGCATTAAAATGACATTATATGTTTCCTAATAGATTCTCACAACGGACAGAAAGCTATTATTTTGTACATACATAATAATCATACTAAAAAATAAACTTCAAAATTTGTAATATGGGACTTACATCGATTAGTAGAGATGTGTCTTATAGAATCTGGACAATGAGGTAATAAAAGAAAATGATTTTAAAGATGATCTGCGAGGTAAATGAAATCGTGAAAAAAGCAATTACTTCTATTGGCAAACAGACTGTATTATTTTCAATATAGATACCATGTTGAAAAACAAGGCCAGGCTTTTGGTAAACAACAAAAGTAAGCATTCGCCCATTAAATCAAACCAATCTGAAAATTATTCCACAATAATTGTAAGTAATAGAACAAAGCTCATAGCAGTTTCTTTGTGAAATCCATAAAGAATAGGTTTGATTCAAGCAACGTTATCGCCAATGTTTGTTCCAGACTGGTCATTTACAGAAGAAGAAGGAAAAAGCATATGCATAATGAAAGCATGGCCACACTGCTCATAACAATTATGCTTTCGAGAGTTGGCTAGCGGCGAAAAAAAGAAATGAGATTTTTGTATGCTTTTTTTTTTTGGCTGGAATTCCAGTTGGTTACACAAACTGCTGCACATTTAAGATATTATATTTTTCATCAGCATATTTTCTATTGTGTCTGTTCTGGCGCATCAGATCCACTCTGCATTAACCTGGGCCACAAGAGGCAGCTTTCTTATCTTCATCATCGGTGTCTAGGTTTAAAATTTTATTTTATTTTATTTTTTTTTTTTTTTTTTGGCTATTTCCTTTTTTAAAAAAAGTCACATAACGACATTTATTTGACCAAAAAAAAGTATATCGTTGCGTGATGCCCGACAGGGAGTAATGTCGCCCATAGATCAGGTGTTTAAATGCGAATTCTCTTTGCTGCGCGTGCGATTACAAAATTGACAAAATCATTTGTGTTTTAAATAATGTCCAACTTTCAGAAAATAATGCTCTATTCTGTTCAGATTCTCACGGTTTCGCATGGCTAACCAAACCATGGTTTTAACGATCCTACCAAGTTGTGGTTTTCATCGGCGTAGTTAATTTTTAAAAAAAAATAATACTTGCTTTTGAATGCAGTGTCCCAAGCATGATGTAACCTAGTTAAATTCGTGAGTTGATAAGTGCTTTTTTTATTATTTTATCTGGGTCCTTTTCGTCAGCTTCCTTTTCTGAGTTGTGTGTTGTTTTTTTTAGATTACCCTGTTCGTTTATTTTTTTTTAGCCTAACTCAATTATTGATAGATATAGGAAAACCACAACTGGTATCTCATTGTAGATCTGAATTTATATAGCAGCATCTCAGTTTATTTCATTAGGCACGCATAAAATCTCTCTCTCTCTCTCTCTCTCTCTCTCTCTCTCTCTCTCTCTCTCTCTCTCTCTCTCTCTCTATGTTTGTATGTATGTATGTATGTATGTATGTATATGTGTATGTATGTATGTATGTATGTATGTATGTATGTATGTATGTATGTATGTATGTATTTATGTATGTAT
Source organism: Plakobranchus ocellatus (assembly GCA_019648995.1). Lineage (NCBI taxonomy): Eukaryota > Metazoa > Mollusca > Gastropoda > Plakobranchidae > Plakobranchus > Plakobranchus ocellatus. The sequence goes on from BLXT01005660.1 coordinate 723,266, forward strand.
GTATGTATGTATGTTTTTCTGCCATGTAAGACAGATAAAAAACCAGCATCTCATTTTATTTCATTAGGCACGCATACCATATCTGCTCTCTCTCTCTCTTCCTTTCTCTCTCTCTCTCTCTCTCTCTCTCTCTCTCTCTCTCTCTCTATTTATGTATGTATGTGTGTATGTATGTATGTATGTATGTATGTATGTATGTATGTATGTATGTATGTATGTATGTATGTATGTATGTATGTATGTATATATGGGTCTATGTATGTATGCATGTATGTATGTATGTATGTTTTTCTGCCATGTAAGACAGATCAAATAGCAGCATCTCATTTTATTTAATTAGGCACGCATACCATATCTGCTCTCTCTCTCTCTTTTCCTTTCTCTCTCTCTCTCTCTCTCTCTCTCTCTCTCTCTCTCTGTATTTATGTATGTATGTTTGTTTGTATGTTTGTTTGTATGTATGTATGTGTGTGTAGTGTGTGTATATATATATATATATATATATATATATATATATATATATATATATATATATATATATATATATATATATATATATATTCTGAATAACAGTATTTTTGGTTCCACTTACCCGCTCGTGGAATGCGTTATTCAGCTACTAGTTGTTATAAAGATGCTTACCGGTTTATTCAATAGGTTTTGCTTGTCAAATGTTTCTTGCAAATATATCCAGACCCATTTTGTTGGAAAGGGAACGCTAATAATAGAAAAAACGATGAAGTAAAAAGTAAACTGGTTTTTTTTTAACAAACCAATTTTGTTACTGTTGCGCTACAAACTCAAGAAGAGCGATAGAAAAAAATAACCTAAGGTTTTCTGCCATGTAAGACAAAACAAATAGCAGTGAATGAGATTGGCAGAGTGGTAGAATTCAGAAACATAGAATAGTTACAGACAAGTGATCAACCGCCTTACATGCTGTGTTAAACAGGCATTTTATGATGATGATGCTGAAATTCTATAGCATTATAGGATATCTATATTTAATTTAACACATCGATATCGTTATCTCAGAAATAGGAAAAAAACACAATGCAAAAATAGTGCCCTCGATAAGGTCATTTAATGCGGAATAGCCAAGAAGTAGAACCAGATAAGCTGATAAAATCTGAATAACTTTTCATAAATTTATGCAATACTAAGATCTATAGCCAAAATCAGATCATTTTTACCCTAAAAGTTTTAATATTGGATTTCAGATGGTGGGGTTTTTTTTCTGTTTGTGATGTTTATAATAACAAGAAAAGGGATTAGACAGATGCAGACTCGGTTTTTATCTGATTTTTTAATGATCAAGAAAAGAAATGTGAATAGGACGATAAGAAAAATATAGATTTTTATTTTGACAAAACACTGATTAAGAAATGATGGGTCCCTCGATATGTATTAATAATTTAGGTAGGTACAGAAAACATGAACGAAGAGGGAAATCTAACAATAAATAGTTCAGAAATATGAAAATTGGTAGTTTGTAATTGGAGCAATACTGATTATTTAATGTAATCTTTTTTTTAATGGGGGTGGGTGAGTTGGGGAAAAGGGAGGGGGGAGGGAAGAGGGAGTTTTAAGAATCGTAAACAATTGAAACTGGCGCAACTTTAAATGGTAAGAAAAAAGGGCCATAAAAAATTTAGTGCGTCAATTTTATTTTCCCGAGAATATCTATGTGCGAAATTATTAAAACCAGAAATGCGTTTGGCAAGTTTGTTTGGATTTTTTTAAAGGACAAAACAGATTAGAAAACTATTCAGACATTGAATGTTGATTCTCAAGTTGGTCTGTGGTGATGAACTATACGTTTTTATAAAAACCTTAAACTGATCCTGCCTTAAGAGCATGAATTGTTTCCCTGTTTTTTCCCCTCCATTTACTGTGGGTTATTTTTAATTAATCATTGTAGCGGCTTGTGTGAGTGTGTGATTATGTGAGAATTTGATTTTGATATGAGGAGGGCGAAATGTGTGTGTGTGTGTGAGGGGGGGGGGGGAGGAGGAAGGCAAAGGATTAGTTTAGGTTCTAGATCTAGCACACTAGTAAAAAGAATTTACGTGAGAATGTATTGTGAATCCAATTAACCTTTGCAGAAAGTTAACAGAAATTATCCCCTAATGTCATTGACATACTTTGTGATATTCATCAATATCTTTTAAATAAACTTATCATGATGTCCAATTTCATATCTCTTCGTTGCTTTTGTTGTTATTCATAGCAAACCTGATAAAATGGGAAAACACTTAGAGGCAAATTTCATTTGACATTGGCTAGGGGTAATGAATTAATACAATCGCAGTGAAACAAAGTAGAAAGTATTATTTACACTTCTCTGACGAAATTGATGTTCTTTCTCGCTTACCCCACTGTAAGTATCAGTTATTGTTTTTCATATTACTAACCTTACTTTTCGATGATCTTTTATTTTTTTTATGTTTTTTTTTTTATATATAAATTAATTATATATACTGGATCATAGGTGGGTGTTTTTGACGTAAGTCACCAATCCCTCTCAAAAAATTATATAGCCTGTAAACTTCAAGGTGAGTCTACTGCTAAAAAAATCCTCGGATGAATTTAATAACTCTTTTTCTTTAAAAGAATGAAAATGAGATCCTTCTATAATTTCTCAGCTATGGTGGGCCTATTGCCTTGTTGCCGCGAAACGTCACTACCGACCATCACCTGGTTTCCGGGCTCTGGATCACTAAGACGTTACTGCATTTTTCTGTCTAAACACTAGACCAGCGTGTCAACGATTTAGCCCATCTTTTCGAAAACAACTTTGTAAAAAAGATCGGAGTCTATTGCATTTCAGCCTGAGATAGCCTTGGGTAGATTTAGAAACATGAAGTAGAGCGTAGGGTGAGTTTTTTATTGCTTAATTTGATCCGTTTGAACTGTATTATCGAAAATGGAACTAGTCGGCCTAGCAAGCAACCGTAGATCTAACCTCAAAACTTTAAAATCTGATCATACATTATGGAAAAACTTTAGAGTCAATAAGCAATCATAAAGGACGAATCAATCTGTGCAATAATAAATCTAATTTGTATAGCTGTTGATTTTCTATTTAGTCTGAATTGTTTTATATAGATCTAATAGAAACCCCTCAGTAGCCTTGACCGGGCAACAGTTAGTAGTGGCTAGCGTCACTATTCAAGTTCGGAAAAAAGCTTAAAAATAGTATTGTGCAACAAGGCAATTGGTCTATTGCACCGATCTCTATACAACAAACTTACTGTTAAAGATAGGCATTTTCGGTAGCTATGACACAGAATATTAGAAGATACCCTCTTGGGTGCGCGGTTTATGTGAGACAAGCGTTCAAGTATCACCGCATGTTCCATGTTTTGTCTCTTTCAATGCGAAGCAATTAAACCCGAGATCATACAGTATAATGCCGCAAGCAAAAAACAATTAAGAACCCAGTGACAATGTACTACAAACATATATCAATATAAAATTTAAAAAAAAGAAGCACTCAATTTTACATCAGGCCGAGCGAGGAAAAAAGGAGAATTCAATGAAATAGGCTCTAAAGAGTGAAACATTAATTAAGCCTTTCTTTTCTTTTAATTTTTTAGAAACTACGTCAGAAAAAAATACGAGAGACAGAAAGAAAGAGTATAACGAGAGTGAACCAACATCTTCTTTTTTATTTCAAATATTGTAAACTTGCAGTTGTATTTATTTGTATAAAACTAATATAAATTACAACATATTTTTATATCGCTTTCATTTTTTTCACTTTCTTTGTCTCCTTTCCGCCTGTATCACATCCTTATTTTCTCACACTATATTAGCTCATTGTTGTTCATAGCTTAGACCCAGAGAAGAGCAGTCAAAATTTGAAGCATATGTTAACATTATATTAGATCTATTTCTAAAAGATATAAATGTAGATTTAGATCTAATATAGTCTTACAGTCTGGATCATGGCAGGCAACATTAACGTCTGAGTGCGACTCTTAGCTCTTTTCGATTCATAAAATTAAAGTTACACTTTAGAGATAATAGAGGCTTATAGTTTTTGTGTCAAAGAGAACGGGCTTTAAGAGGACTGTTTAAAAAATAAATACAAAACATTATGCTCATGTATTGTCTCCATTAAAAATTGAATTTGGTCAAGAAATAAAGAAACAAAATATTCTAAAAAAACCACACAAATCAGAAAAATGAAAATTGGCAGGTAGATGCAAAATGTTCTCATTATGCAGTTCGTAATTACAGCATTTCTTTCTTTGATCAAAGAAGCTTTTTTTGGGGGGGGAAGAGGAGTGAACAATTGTAAGTTATTGAAATATTGTCTACTATAATCCTAGCAAAACACAACAGTCAGAGCGGACAAGAGTCAGATTTCGGGCAGTGCAAGTAGTTCTATGACGTGTTCATCTTCAGAAATTAAAATTTAAAAAACGTTTTATAAAGTCTTCAAAATGTTTTAAAAATACTTGTTTAAGGAAATCAAAACACTTTTCTTTTTTTTTTTTTTTTTTTTGTTACAAAAAATCGGTGAAATTTGATTGGAATTATATCTAGAGGGGCTTAAATAAATATTTGTTAGTTTGCTCGTTATTTTTTTTATTTATTTATTTTCTGAGCTATTGCGAAATCTTCTTTTATTATCACATGGAGGAACACCTCAATCGACATCTCATTTTGGATCTAGATTTCAATATCGAAATCTCATGTTATTTTATATGGCGCTGTTAGGGCTTTTCGCTTATTATAAAATTGTCGTACTTAAAATACGTTGAAGACTGCTTGGGATTGGAGAGATAACGGATAAGAAGAAGAAGAAGAAGAAGAAGAAGAAGAAGAAGAAGAAGAAGAAGAAGAAGAAGAAGAAGAAGAAGAAGAAGAAGATTATTCTTAGTATGAGTTTTATTATTATTATTGATTTTTATAATTATTAGTATTAGTATTATTAGTAGTAGTATTATTAGTATTATTATTATTATTATTATTATTATTATTATTATTATTATTATTATTATTATTATTATTATTATTATTATTATTATAGCAATATGAAACATGGAAAGGGAAAGACAACCATTCAGATATAGAGAAATATACAGGAGAAAAAAAAGACAGAAAGGGAGAAAGAGACACCAAAAGAGAGACAGAGAAACACAGGCAGTGATAGTAAGAATACAGAGAAAGAGAAAGAAAAGATGTATAAAGAGATAGAATTGGGGGGTGGGAGTGCAAGAAAGAAAGAGAGGAGAAGGGGGGGAAAGGAGAGAGAGAGAAAGTGAGAAAGACAGAAAAGGGAATTAGAGCCAGAAAGCGAAGAGAGAGAGAGAGAGAGAGAGAGAGACATGGTGAGGTATTTTTTAAATTAAGGAGAAAACGTAGTATTACTTACTCTCTTTACTTAAACAATAATTTAGTGGTTTGTTGTTTTTTTGGTTTTTTTTTGGCTTTACAGAGCACTGTGTAAGATGAATCTACCGGTATCACCAGCTGCTTTGCTTGCCTTGATCTTGAGTTCCATTTGTGCCGCTCAGTTTATAAAGTAAGCAAATCCAATGGCTCTGTATACTTTGCATTTGGAGTTGAGCGTCGAGTCTATTTTGAAAAATCTAACGCATTTAAGCAATCTATTACTCGATTCTGTAAGCTTCACCATAGTGCAAATTAAATAAATACAGCCTCATTGTGTTCCATGAACTTAAATAAAAACAATAATTTTAAATAATTCAATCAAGAAAAACCCTATTTTCAATATCATGTCTTAGAGTTCATCTCTAGTTTTGCTGTGTATCTGCTACTCTCTGTCTGATAAGAAATACATAAGCTACTTTCACATTTTTCAAAATTATTGCAATAGTTTGTTTCAGAGCTAACTATAAAAATGGACTCTTCTATGGATAATTGAGCTAGGCCGAAAAATAAACGATCATGGTAATTTAAAATGTTAAAGCACAGAAATCAAAAACATGATTATTGATAGGTAGGTACATAAAAATATGCAGTTCATAATGAGAGCATTATTTTGTTTTAATTAAAGTATTTTTTTATATAATGGAGCAACCCAACAAATAAACGTGCAGGGTAATCTCAAAAGTGCACACTTTATATACATTTACATGGAAATCGGCAGTTAGATGCATAAAAATGCGAAGTTGGGAACCGGGGCGTTATTTTTTCTTTATCTTAAGAAGGAAGTATTTTGTTAAAAAAAAAAGGAAGAGGGAAAGAAAAATTTAACAACCGTCAGCGATTGAAATCGGAAAAACTTTCAAGTTTTTTAGCTGTGTGCGCGTATTTTTTTGTTTCTTTGTTTTGTTTTTTTGTTTTGTTTACCCTGTTCGTCTATATTTTAGCCTAGCGCAAATATTAATTGATAAGGAAATACATCCGCATCTCTTTTTATTTAATTACGGGGCGCCTTTTGTTTAGATCTAGATTCTAGCGTTCGCTTAGATCTTCAATGTTTAAAGCGGCATCTCGTGTCGACATTTGGATTATTTATACTACGCCTACTCTCTCTCTCTCTCTCTCTCTCTCTCTTTCTCTCTCTCTCTCTCTCTCTTTCTCTCTCTCTCTCTCTCTCTCTCTTTCTCCCTCTCTCTCTCTCTTTTCTCTGAATCACGGTGTTACGGTTCCACTCACCATTTCTTAGAACGGGTTATACAGCAACTATATAATTATGTAATGGAGCAAGGCCAACATATAAACGAGCAGGGTAATCTCAAAAGTACACACTTCAGATAAATGTACATGAAAATTGGCAGATAAGTGCATAAAATGTGAAGTTATGAACGGGAGCATTGTTTTTTTTTTTTTTT
>BLXT01005681.1:33946-47492 GCA_019648995.1 Plakobranchus ocellatus
CAACCCCCCTGTTTGCTCCCCCTGTGAGTGTGTCTCCCTGACTCTCCCTCTCGTTCTCTCTCTCTGTGCCTGTCTGTCTCTCTGGTCCCCCCTCTGTTGATCCCTCTGTGAGTGTGTCTCTCTCTGTTGCTTCCTCCCTCTCCCTATCTCACTCTCTCTTCCCTTTCTAGGCAAGATCAAGAGGCACATCTATTTCTATCTTCATCAAACTCAAATTTTTAGATGTATTAACAGCATTTGATAGTGGTCTTAGATCAACTAAGTGGACTTGGATCTAGAGCAAAGCCCAGTCAGACGTAAACACATTGAACATTATACATGATTTGTACCGTCTCTGAACATTTAAGAAATAGGAGCATTTTCAACACTTTTTGCTATTAGAAAAAAAAACAAAAAAATCCAGTAAAACAGTAACACAATCTAATCAATTGAAGTGCAAAAAGGGAAACAACCCAAGCTGAAATATCAGCATTATTTTTTAAATAGGATAACCTTAAATTTTACTGAAAATAGTTTTTCCGTTTTCTTGTTTTTAACTAGAGAATTTAGTTTGTGTGCTTGTGGATAGGGATATTGCCCTGCAAATAAAGTATGAAGTCAGTTTAGCTGGGCCAGTCTTCATAGAATTGGTTACAAGCTCTTAAAAAGCAATTTAAATATGCAGCATATTATATCCATTGTGGAAACAAACAACATTCATTTTAATTCAAGTGTTAGAAATACATGTAGCTAGTTCACTGATTATTTAAATGCAAATTCTGCAAAATATCATGGATTTTGTCTTTAAGGCCATATATAGGAACATTGAACAAAAACAAAAAAACAAAAGAAAACAAAACAAACAAAAAAAAAATATATATATAACTGGTTCTGACCATTACGAGGGCTGTATTAGATGCCGCCCCCGCCCTCCTTTCGGAAAAGTCCATGAATTACCCCGAACTAGTCTAAAATACTCTTAATAGATGTATGGATTACTCTCAAGTACAATTTGGGGTTGGCAGGTCTGTCAAATTATAACCATACCCCTGTTGAGAGTATTTTAGTCCAACTTGTGGTAATCAATAAACGGGCCATTCCATGAAATGTCAACCAGTAGATGAAAAATTAAAAGTGATCACAGAGACTGAAAACTTATTTTTTTTCATATGACCAAATGTTTATTAACACACTGGTACCAAAAGAAAATGAAAGAAAGCTGCACAAAATATTTGATTGGTTTGCTTTTGCTAGGGTTGATTTTTGTAAAAACAGACATGCATTTTTTTAAGCAGCTTTCAAAATACTGAATGTACATTATGAGACAAGAAAATAGCCCATTTCTTTATGCCTTTTTTAGGATATGCTTCATTTAAAAAAAAAATCATGCATTGTGTAACAATTCCGGCGATTTTGTTAAAACGGAAAAATTAACATAGCTGTGAATGCCATGTAACACACATAACGTTTAAATCATGTTACTTTCCGTATTTAATAACAACTGAATCTTTATTTAGATCTAATCCTAGGCAAAGACCATCGATTTGTTTCTATACAAAGAATTTATAACTAAGCCTAGTATATTCTTGAAAAGGTTTATAACGTTTGAAGATGAGTACGCAAAATGGGGTCCATCTAGACAACGCGGCTAGGGAGATCCCAAATTAATGCTCCTCATGACATGCACTAGTGTTGCTCAACAAGACTTGCCACTACATTGCTGATGTTCGCTTGTTAAAAAGATTGCGTGAATAGGGGAAATTTTCATTAGATTCTACCTTGATAGAATTAATTTTATGAAGTTTTTCTCTGTGCAAGCCTGAGATATAAGTAGTAATATAAGATCAAACAATTAAAATAATCACATCTAGCACAATGAAATCACTGTTTACAATTTTGCGAAGTAACATTTTGTCCGCAGTAGTCTCTGCACATTGTCAAATTTTAGCTTCCACACCTCCGGGTTTGTCATACAAAAAGCAAATTATCTAGTTTGAAGAAGTCTGGTATTGTTCATTATCAATATTGTTGTGGCTTGTAGATCTAGAGGGTCTATCATTTTCTTTCCTTGTGAACATAATTAGAGGGGTCTTTACCGGGATATCATTCAGAAAAATGATGCGGTGATTAGGCCAAGACATCTAGAATCTAGATTTACATCTGGGCCGAACATTAAGACAAATATTCAGAAAGTAGATGCGGTAAATAGGCACAGACATCAAGATCAAGATCTAGAATAAAGATGTACATCCAGGCCTAACATTTATGACAGAGTCAATTTGTACTTTGAAACACTTCTATTCCCTATTATCTTGCTAAATTCGAGATCTAAAAGCCAGCGAGTTTAGATGTACAATTGATGTCCAGATTTATAATGTAGGGACTAGAATCTATGTCTAGATTCTTACTAATGTTTGAGTGCTTGTGGGAGAGGCAATAGGAAAGAAGTGTAAACAAAAAAGAGCAATTTTCCTTCTTAAATAGGCTTTGCACCTCCAGTCTCCAAACTGCTGGATCTTGAAGAAGCTAGAGGAGTAAGTCTTCGGCCTTGGGCTCTAGATCTAGAGATCTGGTTCTGTTCAGGCTAAGCACAAAGTTGTTTTTGAAGTACATGTAGTTGGCCTGTAAGATATTTTTTTACGAATTAATTATTTTGTTATGTGATTTTACTTTAAAGGTAGAAACGATACCTATTAGAAAATAATAAAATAGCCCAGGGGTGGAGAGGGGGGTGTAGGAAGAGAATTTTTTTACCCTACAATGTCACCACCAAAGGGTAATTTAAAAAAAAAAAAAGAATGACTTAATAAATAGATCTAATAATATCAATGGTTTTGAACATAAAGATATTACAAATAGTGAAAAGTTAATGTAATTTATAATGTCATGGCAGCAACGAAACATATTTTAATATGTGGCCTCCCTTTTCTTTTTTGTTTGGATCTGGTCAATGGAGTAGTGTATTGAATTTCTCATTCAAAGTTCACTAAAAATTGGTTTGTAACTTAGATCTAAGTAGAAAATAGTCTCTTGTTTATCTTTTAAATCTAAATATAGAAAGAATAGACTAGGGCAACAAAATCTTTGAAATAATCTCACTCTGACACAATATGTTCTGCCATTTTCGGTCAGTTGATAAGAGGATGGGGAGGCGGAAACAGCGTAAAGTCATGCATGTGAAAAGCAGAATATTTTTGGGGTCTCCCTAGCCTTCTTGGCTAGATCAACCTTGTTTGGGGTCTTGCTAGACATTTTGTTTTATTTAGAATAATCATAGATGTTAGTTTGGTTTGGTTTTTGTATATAGCCAGTCCACAACAAGGTGATCTCAGGCTTTCAGGCCCTTTATCAGGCCATGGCGCTGGTGGTGAGGCTCGAACCTGCGACAGAAGGGTCCCTGCATATCTCAGGGTGGACTCGCTAGCCACTGAGCCATGGACGTCCTTATCATAGATGAAGAGAAATGTAAGAAAGAATTATTTTCAAAATAGCCAGGGCTGTGTTAATTATTTATTCGATAGGTTTAAGATTTTCATGAGAACTTAAAAAAATTTTTTTTTGTGTAAGGGAGCTCAGCACAAAAAGAGTGAAATTCTGTAATATTGAGCCAATGACTTAAATTTTGCTATAGGACCAATGTGTAGGTTGCAAAACTCATGAAGAAACAAAAGAAAGTCGCATAACTTGATTGGTTACCATGCAAAGGCGGCCCTATTAGAAAATGAACAAAATTTACAGCTGGTTTTTTTTCTTAACCATCTGAAAACTAAATAAGTTTTTGCAGTTCTGAAATTCTTATTTGTTTAATGACATGTTCTTTCAAACAGCTGGCTATATATGAACTATTTAATAAGACATTTGATCATATTTTTTTCCACAGCAAATGTCCAAAAAAATTGGCGCCAAAATTCTGGTTTTCAGCAAACATAAAAAAATTCTTTTAAAAAAAGTATGTGACATATCAATAATATGTAGTCATCTGTTTGCAGAAATGTATTTGCCATATCCAGGGTAAATTTTAAGACTGTAGGTTGAAAATTGGGGAAATGTTTGAGAAAATAAACACCTGAAAGTTTGCGAAAATGCAATTATGAGAAAAACGCAAAACAGTTAATTGAAAAACCAAAAATATCACAGAAAACATTTATTTTTTAAAGATTTTTCTATACCACTACAATGCTATCTCACTAAGCAGTTGAAGAAACCTACTAAATATATAGTTCCTTCCTTCCGTCCTTTTACTCCCTATCTTTGAGCTGTTAATGTTGTGTAGGTAGATATTTGTACTTCCACTTTGAATAACTTTGTGCTTTTTGACTGGCATTTCTATTCCTAGTGATAGCCAGCATGTATGCTGTTGGAGCTGCTGTATGATATTTAAACCAAAAAAAACAATGCATGCCTTAGCCCTGATGGTCCCATATTGACAGACAAAACTGCTAGAGCAACAATTGTTTTGATGTTGGGAAGGTGGGCAAATTAGGATTTTGGGCCACACTGCCCTACTGTGGCATTGAAACTCTCTTTGGGGTTTATGTAGTCATTTTAACACATTGTCTCAACAATTTAGTGTCTGTTAGTCTTATGATGACGGAAAAGACTTATTTTCTGATATCAGGTATGAGGGTTGGGTTGTGTGGTGGAGGAAAATTAGAAAATAACTGTAAACATTTTCCCTAGCCTCTCCTTCCTCCTCCCCCAACCCCTCTTTTTTCCATTTTATTCCATGTGCCTGTTGAGCATTTTGTGAAGATAAGTTGCTGAATAAGTCTTTATGTAATCTAGATCTAGACTGGGACATGTATTCCGATGAAGACATTTATTTATCCTGATTAGCAGCCATGAGATCGATCGAGATTTAGATAGGTATCAATATTTACCTTTAATTTGCTTCGCAACTTGCAGATCTTGATCTAGATCTAAATGCTGGTAATGGGTATTGCAGTGATCAACTTGCTTCTTAGCATGGTGCCCGTATGGTTTTTTGAAAGACTTCTTATGCCCAAAATCAAATGTTTTCGGCATTTTGTTAGCTTTTTCTCACCTACTGACGTTTGACATCAACACACAAATTGGCATGAAAAAGTGGCGTAATTTGGTAAAATGAAAAAAGCCAAATTATTTTATTTTTTAAGAAGAAAAATGTAACTTTATTTTTACTGGAGAAAAAAATGTTATGAATAAAAAATAAGGGCAATATTTTCATTTTTGTTTGAAAAACAAACCATGGTGTAGGGATAATTGACTAAAAACATTACTTTTTTTGCGTTGTTGTATTTGGCTCATGAAATAGCAGCCTGGCAAGAATGCGTTGAGAAAATTAGATTGTTCTAATTGGGCATACTGTGCAATAGAGGAAGAGGTTATGATTGTTTACACATGGCAACCAACCAGTTTCACATATATGCTGTTGTATACTGATTCTATAGAAAATTGTAAAATATAAGTCAGAGTGTTTGCTCCGAACTAATTTTATTAGGGTGGGTGAGATCGTAACCTTTCGAACGATACCAAACAAAACTATATGGGCCTTTTTGAAGTGCATGCTATGATGTCTAGAAAAGTAGTTATTTAGTGTTTTTTTTTTTGTCATATTTTAGGAAAAATTGGATGATAGCATGCTTTTGAAAGCAAGTTTTAGCCTAAATATATTCTCAATATATGTACATTGGGATCTTGATACACTAAGGAAGAATATTCACTCAGGTATATTTTTCCTTCTTTCTTTCTTAGTACTGGGTGGTTATGGGCAAACAGAGAGGAACTCTTGATTTTAATTATATGAGGTACTGTCTTACTTATTGTCTAAAGCATTCTCCAATCTTAAAGTATAATTTGTGCATTTCATGATTTAAAAGGAAAAATCGATTTAAGATTGACCATTAATGATATTTTGCTGAGATCATTTTACATATCATGTTATTTGATCCATGAATATGAGCCATAAGGTTATCCTTTGTTTACAAAACAATACGAAGTGTTTCGTTCACAATGAAGGATTAAAAGAGCTTAAGAAGTTATAGGGACAAAATATGTGTTTTTCTTGCATACTGTGCAAGATGTGTCCACGTTTTTAAAAAAAAATAAGCAGTAATGTAATTTTACCACAGACTTTGTAGATGATGCGTAACACCAGACAAAATATAAAAATACAAAATGGTAATACTTACTTGAAACAATTTAACAATTGCCTCTGTGCTGATCTGATTATGATCATTTCAGAAATAGATGGGATAATCATAAAGACTTACTTGACAGAAATTCAAGAATCTTATCAGGCCATTGGGACACACATTTACTTCCACAACAGCATGGGAACTGACATTCATGGTTAAATTTTGATGCACAAAGCAAACAAAATTAATATAATTCTTAACTCTCCTTGCCTTATCTTATATTTAATGTTGTGATTCAGCACCTGGATTACATTCATTCATAGGTTATATACGTCAAAATTTACTTTAAAATAGTTTTTCACACAATGCAAAAGCACATGTTTTTTCTTCATTTTTTTAAAAGCTAATTTAGTTCTTAATCAAAGAAAAATTTTTTAACAATGTACGCATTTTTTATTAATTGAGAAGAAAAATATAGGACAGGCAGCTTCAACGCAAATTTCATGGTAGAGATAAGATGCAAAGTGGGATGGTGGTAAGTCCTCTAGACCTTTTTTTTAATTATAGGTAGGCTATATGACACATGTTATAATATTATAGGCACTCTGACTGAGATCTTAAATAGTCAGTCTTGAATGTTGAATATGACAATTATGAGTATTTTGTTTTACTTATTGTGATTGGGGTAGGATTTGGTGCATAATGCACATCTGATATCTCAGGCTGTCATTAACTCTTTATCCCTTTTGAGGTGGTAGATTGTCAATCTATTACATTTCCCAATTGATTAGTTGCTCTCCATGTAGGAAGTGAGAAAAAAACAGATTCCCATTGTATTTTCTGGATGATAGAGTAGAAGACTACTACAAAGCACCCAGGCAGTTAGAAGTATCTACCTGAAAGCCACTCATTCGTGTGACAGTCTTCTTTTTCCCATGTATTCTATTGTGCGGTTTTGGGGTCTAGTAATAAACAGTTCAATCAGAATTAAGTGTTGCTGGCGCAAAGTTGGGTCTTTCAGAGAGGCTCATTTCTCTCATTTCCTCATTGTACTCGGGTCTGGTGATCCTCTGTAGAAAAATTTTTAGTAGTGCCAAACAGGCTGCATGAGTTGTCGTAATGTATTTATTGTAGCTATATTTTGAGACCCAAAAAAGTTCAGGAAAATGTGTGATTATTTTGAATCTAAGAATAGTGTTTCTTTTCCTTCTATTTATTTATGTTTGTTGTTCACGGCTGTCTGCCGGCGATCATTTAGTTTGACCCGGACCGACCACTCTGACCCCGTGACCCCGTGCACCGCCCGGCTGAGTGCTAGGCCCAGTGAATATTACAGCTATTTCAATAACAGTGCAATTAACGCGTCGTTTTTACTAATCTGTGCGGAGCATCAGGTGAAATTTAAGGTTTAAAGACAGAAAATATATTTATCAACAAAATGCAATGATTTTTTGGTCATACAACTTTACAGATGGCGCAAGAAATATTTTAAGGTTGAATAATTTTAATAGGTCACGTTGACATTAATTCTTAATCATTGCACAAAAACTTGAATAAATTAAAAATGTGCAGTTGGAGGTTTTTGAAAAATGGCGAAACTGAAGAGATTATTCTCTACCTTATGAAGACGTTAATCTCTTGAAGTGCGGTATCTTCGTTTGACAGTAAATCCAGGTTAAAGTATGATTTATATGTCTGCACTGCCAGAAATATGCAGTAACGTCTTAGTTGTCCAGAACTTGGAGTGATTTTCATGCTCAGTGCATTTTAAAATGAGAAAATAAGCAATGTTAGCTTTATTGCCTTGTTGCCGCGAAACGTCACTACCGGCCATCACCTGGTTTTCGGGTTCTGGACAACTAAGACGTTACTGCATATTTCTGTCTAAACACTAGACAGGCGTGTCAACGATTTAGCTCATCTTTTCGAAAACAGCTTTGTAAGAAAAATCGGAGTCTATTGCATTTCAACCTGAGGTACCCTTGGGTAGATTTAGAAACATGAAGTAGAGCGTAGGGTGAGTTTTTTATTGCTTAATTTGATCCGTTTGAACTGTATTATCGAAAATGGAACTAGTCGGTCCAGCAAGCAACTGTAGATCTAACCTCAAAACTTTAAAATCTGATCATACATTATGGAAAAACTTTAGAGCCAATAAGCAATCATAAAGGACGAATCAATCTGTGCAATAATAAATCTAATTTGTATAGCTGTTAATTTTCTATTTAGTCTGAATTTTTTTATATAGATCTAATGGAAACCCCTCAGTAGCCTTGACCGGGCAACACTTAGTAGTGGCTAGCGTCACTATTCAAGTTCGGATAAAAACCTAAAAATAGTATTGTGCAACAAGGCAATACAACCCAAGCAGCATGACTAATTAAATTTTTAAAAATTAAGGCCATTATTAAGAACAGTCATACTATGATTATTATTATTATGATCATTATTTTAAATGACTAATACAATTACTTTTAATGAATATCTAGACAAGCTTTATTAGCTCAATTCATGCCAGCCCCTCTTCCTACTGCAAGCCCAAAAAATTTTTATGAAGCGGCAACATTGCTATGAATCAAATCAATATGAGCTGAGTGTCTTGATAAAGACTCACAATTTATATGTTTGAAAGGTGAATAACATTTCATTCAGAGGAAACTGTTGATAAAAGTGAAAAAAAAAACATCTTTCTGCTAACAGTCAATTAAAAAAACACAAAAACACGGGGGGAGATATCAGATAATAGAAACAATTTCGATGAGACCAGATCGTTACTATCCTTTCGTTTTTTGTTGAAACATATGTTTTTTAGTGGTTGGACTTTGACATAATATATTTTTTACTGCTTGGAAAAATTCAAACAATATCCAACTGAGGGCATTTTTTTTTAAATTTTGTGAAATAAAAAAAATAATTTCTGATAGAAATACATGAAGCCTGCTAAAGCTGCCATGGTTATGTAGACTTTTTACAAATTACACTTTTTTTTTCACTACTACCTTTAGCTAATTTATCAACAAAGCGCATTTCCCAATATTCATTCCTTATTCAGTTTTAGCAACAACCTCTGCTCTAAGGATTTTTCTTTTTTTTTTTATGGCAGTTAAGATGTCACAATGCACTTTAGTTTTTTTTTTTTTTTTGTTTGTTTTACTTTTAAGTGATTTCAGGAACATATGAAATGACTAAGAGGTCTAAACTATGCCTCTATATAATTAATATTTCCATCTACCAACCGACAGCAACTTGGACTTCAAACACGAGCAGCTTCCCTAAGAAAGCAAAACATTTGTAAAAATCAATCATTACTGACATTATTGTGACTTGGTAATCTTTTTTGGTGTTGTTGTGTTGTCTCTCATAGTCATATCTGTTATAATTTTAAATTTGCCTGTTATCTTTTTTAAAAGATGTTATTGTGGTCATTTTCTTTTTATTGTTGTGTATCTTTTTCTAATTTCCTGACTTTTAATTTTACTTTGCTCTCATTCTTAACCTTTTCCCTGAGTCCTCTTTTAACTACAAACATTAATGTCAATGTTCCTCTTTACAGAGATGCCACATTTCCTGAATTCTGAAAATCAGAAAAGACGGAAATTTTTCCGCAAGACTATTGTCTGTGTAGGCACTTTTGTTTTGTTTTTGTTGTTCATGTGCTCATATCTGGGTGACTGGCCATGAGTCCTCGCTTAGAGTTCAGGAAATTTTGTTAGGCTCATTTGCCATCTCTACTTTATGAATATATATATGACAAATCCAGTGTAAAATGAGTCAAGATGTAGACTTGAAACAGCTGACCTTTTGATTTAGAGTTTTTCACTTAAAATATTCAGTCAACACTCAAAGTTGGATACTACTAGCGAAGTTTAGGGAACATTGTTAATATTACTTTTACTAGTTTTTTTTTTTTTTTAGTTTTCTTTACCTATTTTGGATCTTTGGATCTAGAAGGTTTTCAAATGTAAAAACACTTTTTACAGGCAGTAGGTAAGCTTGATATGCCACTAGAAACATCCAAAGATATTTACATATTAGAGAGAGGATAAATGAGAGTATTTGATTGGTCAATACTTTTAGCTTACTGTGTTGACATAAGATAGTAACTTATGGTCTTTTCTGACATGAATTATGTGCATAATATTGACCTAACTAGCTTGTGTATAGACTAATTAGTATTCTGTGGAAGTTATAGGCAGTGGTTGTGAAAGGATGGTCGAGAGATTGTCTGTGAGATCTCTGAGATATGAACCACTAATGTTAAAAGAATTTGTAGATCTAAAGAAGTAAAGTTATTGAAAATAATAAAATTTTGGCTTACCTTTTAAATTGATTTGGAGTGATTTCTGTTTCTTAGTCTGTTTAAAAGTACTGCTTGTCACAGGCGTTGTCCAACTAGACTTATAGCTGAATAGCACAATGCACATTTTTCAATCATTAAAAAAGTTGTTCTTCTTTATAGACCCTTGACATTTCATTGTATACCTTTTGTCATGTACTAATGTAGCTTTGTCCCCTTTGATTTTGTTTTTTGGCTTTTCAGAACCATGTCCTTTAGTCAAAGAGCACCTTGGAATCATTTTGGAATTAGCAGTGACCAATTTCAGCAACCAACAGTGCCAGCTCTAAGAGGCAGACAACACAATGAATTTAATTTGCTTCAGTCAAATAACAGCAGTGGACATCAATGGGAGAACAATTTTCCCCCAAATGCTCAATTCGCTTCGTGTTATGATTCAATGAATATATTATGCTCTCCACCACCTAACATTGCTAGGTTTCCTCCTCCAGGTTTACCCCCACCCCCACAAAATTCATTTTCAACTCATCCACCAACTATTCCTCCTCCAAATTCAACATTTTCTTTCAATAGTACTGCTGGCAAGCAGCATGGAGTTACATTTCATCCTCCCAATATGCATACATTTCCACAAAATTTGAATTTAAAAAATCTTTCCCTGCAAATTGTAAGTAATCAGTACAATCAAGCATCTTTTATGCCAACGATACCTTTGAGAAACCCCTCTAGCTTTTCTCAGTTTGTCCCATCTGCCGTATCAGTGTCACCCAGTCCAAATAAAACGGGGACTGAGAGTGAGATTGAAAAATCACAGCAGTATAAAGCTGTAGGATATCAAAAGCTAGAAAGATGGTTACAATGTAATAAAAAGCCCAAAAAATCTGAACCTAAAACTAGTCACCAGAAAGGAAAAGAATCAGTGAAGGTAATTGTGAAATTGTTATTATTTTGATACATTCACTTGTGAGACATAGTTTGAAGGCCAAGTTCTGTTGAATATATCATTTTTGATTCTTTGAATTACATAAAGTATAATCATGATAAAAATTATTTTTTACCATCATGGATGCATCATTTGTTCATTTTTAGATGTATGAAATGAGATTTTTAAGAATAGCACCCTTTTTATGTGTGTAATTTTTGCATTCATACTGAAAAGTATGGAATTGATGTTTAAATTTTGTTGTCAAGAAGTTTTCTGCTATGAAATTTTAAACCTACAAGCTGATTTGATAGATCTGATTATCAAAAATATGGTGCATTTCACTAGTTACTGTCTGCTTATCCATTTTAAATCCTGTCTTTTCCACCCTGTTCCATCAATTCACTACTACAATGTCATGTGTGTCAACAAAACATTGAATAAATCAGATTTAGGCACAGAAGTGAAAGCAAGGTGTCCTTTCTTGTTGGTTTGAGTGAGTTCTGTTGCTGTCTTTTTCATTTCCTCTTTCAGTTAGCATCATCCATTTAAAATTTGTCTTTTCTTTTTCACTTTTTTATTTTCATTTTGAATAGGCAAAGCTTGGTATAAAGTTATTTTTTCTCCTTAATTTTCTTTTGATAACTTTTCAGTGGCTCTGTTTTTACATGTATCAACTTGTGAAGAAATAATGCAAATAATAACTTCACATCATGTGTGCAAAGGTCCCACATTACGAGTCTAGAGCTTGATTGATTTTTAAAAGAACCTTCTCTATAGGGACTAAAACCACTTATTTCTCTATGTGCTTTATTTAGACGAGTCACAGACTGTCTGTACACTTTAACAGCATTTTTGTACTTTGTAACATTAAGTATAAACATTTTGTTTTGAAATTGGAATGCAGTCCTGATTCCATTCTTTTTGTGAAACTGTAGTGTTACTCATTTAGTTTTCTCTTATTGTCTTTGACAAATAAAGTGTTTACATAACACAAACTATTTGAATATGTGTTATATTCAAATCAATATCTCTCTGCAGATTTGGGATTTTTTAAACAAGATGAAGGGAATGCATGGCCTGATCAGCGACTTGTCCACTCATGTGGCAACATTGTCTGCAAACGTGTCTATATCAGATAATTCTGCCTGGGAGGCTTCAAAAAGCCAATGCAATGTCATTAAGGTTTCTGCATTTATCTTTCTTTTAACAATCTGTTGGCTGATGAAGATATTTACTTTGGCAGTTGTTACTTCTTTTAAGCAAAAATCAAATGCACATTGCTTATTCAGGTATCATTTGAGAAAAATTGAATTATAAATAGGCCTATATATATTGCTCAGTAACATTAAATTTATGTTGAATTTTTTGTTCACTAAATAAGCTCTGGGCTAAAAATACCAAGATAAGTTAAGGAAACCAAACAAGAAGAAGTGTAGAATGGGACAAAAAATCTGTTCATAATCTTACGATTATGTCTTGGCATCCACAGTAATATAATATCCCTACTCTCTTCCCATGCATAGACATAGGTCTTGAGACAGTCCAAGTGAGTTAAGTTGTGAATTGTATTTTGATTTTTTAAAATGTGAATTGAACCAAATGTTCATTTTTTTGTTATTCTATGAGCTTTCTAATCAAGAATTTGAGTATAGGTATCATGACTTCATAACATTAAATTCCAAGATAAGCATTTGTATAATCTGCAATAAGCATTATAAGGAAAGATAAACATGAACTTTAAGCCTTTTTTTTTTCCTCTAGTGGACAGACCTCAAGATAAGCTCACAAGCCAATCATATATTTTTGAAAGTAGGGTCTATTGTCAATCCTCAGTTTACAATCAGTAGGTGATTTCTTATTTTGGGAAACTAAAGATAGATGAAAGAAACATTTTTTTATGAAAATTGAAGCTGAACACAAACTTACTTTAAAATATTGTAAATGTGTATTTTTTTTTTCCCTGAAAAGTGTGTGGGGATGAGAGTTTTTAATTCATTTCTTTGTTTTCTTTTTCCTTATGCTCTTATAGGAAAAGTTGTCCTCTGGATTTGACTATCTTCTGACCGATAACCATCTTCAAGAAGTAAATAAAAAATTGATATGCATAAGACATAAAAGGGTATGTGTTTATGTTTTATTTAACTTACTTCTCTGCAATTAAGTCTGGTTTATCGGAAACACTGCATTTACTAGTTAGGTCAAGAGCTATATTGAAATCAATGGCACTAA
>BLXT01005681.1:55521-66413 GCA_019648995.1 Plakobranchus ocellatus
GGGGGGGGGGGGGGGGGTAATAGAAGAAGCCCAGTTTACCAAAATTGATCACTGGTTCATCTGTTTTTATATTCATTACTAGACTATTATGGGGCATTTGAGGCTCTGACTATAAATTAAACTAATTGAGCTTTTTCAACATCATCATGTTGTGATTGTTCCTGTCTTAACATCATGTTGCCCAGATGTCTGAAAATAAACAGTATTCCCAAGTGTGCCAAATTCATTGAAATATCCTTCTGATTCTTGTTATTGTATTTGTTGTTGTCGGGATTTATATTGTTTGTTTTTTATTTTATTTATTTATTTTGTTTGCTATCATGCTTCTTTTTCACTTCGTAAATAAATTCAATTTTGCATCTTATTGTCAAAGTGGTCTTGCTCCAAGTTTCTTGATATAGATCTAATGCTTCAGTGTGGTTAATAAAGCGCCCAAGTGACTGCTTTCTGTTGTCATTTATATTTAGCCTAAGGTTGAATAAGGCTAAGGGTGCACATGTCTGTAGATCAGTAAATATATGGATCTACAATCTAGACCAGTAGGCCTACCAGTATTGTGTTCGCTAAGGTAAATATTTATCAGGCCCTAAGATCTTTGTTCTTCAACTGAGGAAAAGGGGAGGAGGTGCAATGGATTTGGGACTGGGTAAGGGCAAATTAAAATGGGACAAACATTTACTTGACCGAGACAGACAACTCTAATTGCTCAACAATTGTTCAACCTCCCAACAAAGCTAGCTGGCCACTGCCTCCCCTCTCCCTCCTCTTTAATATGCACACGCATACATAGTTATTTGGAAATGATGGGGATGCTTGATCTTCACAGTGGCACTGCCTCAGTGCTAGAAAGACAAAGTTTAAAGTTCATACAAAGCCAGCCAGTGCAGCCGAGGGCGTAGGCTGAGAAAAACAAGACTAGAAACCAGCTGCTTTTTGCGACTAGCTGCCAAGCGCAATAAACAAACTGTATTGCCTGTTAGGATTTGATAATATTACCCCTTTCTTTATCCTGCACTTTACAGTATTGGCTCAAATAAATCGCCAAATCCTCATTGTCAATGATATTGAGCAATAAATTGCAACAATATTAAGAACAGTCGACCAGATTTATCTTTCCACCGCTTTTCCAAAGGCCCGAAGTTGTACTTGTAAGAATTCTTTTTTTTTCTTTTATAAATAGACTGAGTACTTAAAAGTTAAGTGGCTAAAAGAATAATAAAAAAAATCCTCCAATAAGCGCGGAGAGTGTTAAAACTAGTCACGTGCTTCTGTTTACAGCGTTTCCTCGCTAGTCACAACAGCCTAGTGCAAACCCTATGGAATGACATCAAAGTTTCCCCTCTTTATTTTCCACTCCTCTTTGGACAAGGCAACATAATGGTGGCTGTAAATGTAATAAGTGTGAATAGATCTAAAACAAGACCTGCCTCTTGACTAAACTATTGGCCTGTATTGAGTAATACCCACCCTCCCTCCCCTTCCACCTTAAACACATACACAAATAAAACTCCACGCTGTGACTCTGTCCTGTGACTGTAATAAGGTGCGAGGAAAATGTAAAAAACTAATGGACAGTAAAAGGCTAGCATGACGCAAACGGATATTGTTAGCATGTGTACTGGCAACTAACATTTTCATAGGTTAGAGGACGAAAAAGTGATCTTTAAAACAGTAAAAGATCAACTTGGATAAAAATGGAGTTAGGTGTTGCCCCTTACAGTAAGTCTTCAAAGGGGGCAGTTCCACATAAAAAGGTGGACTTGAATGAAAATCAACTTAAGTGGCATTGACTTAGCAGTGTGCACTGTATTGTTAAGATAATTTTGCTATCCATAACTGTAACAAGTAATTTATTTTTTATGACACTTTATTTCAGTAAAATCTCTGTGTTGTCAGCACAGATCTTTCTAGTGTTAAATGGTCACCGACTTTAAACAACACCCTGGGCTTGTAACAATATCCTTTGACACAAACTTGTGTGCCATGTGGTATCCTTCAAGTTGAAATATAAATATATTTTTTTGGGATATAACATTTTATATTGCTTTTCTAAAGAGGGACGATTAATGTTGCTGCATGGTGTTATAATATCATACTTTTTTTTTTTCATAAGCATCAGTCAGACATCATATGGTTGAGTAAATATGATTTTAGGTGCATGGCAATGGAAGCCTATAATTTTAGTGTTATTATATATTCAGCTGTGATTTTTAGTATTGTTTTATTTATTTGAAGCACTTAAATTTGACATTAGGGAGATGCTGTCCATGATAATTGATATTTTGAAATATTTTGATCTGCATAAAAAAAAACAATGGTAAGAATTATTGCAGTTTGGTATGAACATGTTTTTATGATGTTCATGTTTTTTTCTTTAGATTTATTTTATCATAATAATGTAATCAAACATGTATGCATAGCCAACAGCAATGAATTTTCTTGGGGCCATATTGGTCAATTTTTAAAAAAAAATTGTGTGAAGCTTTTGAGAATTTGAAGCTTCACTGTTTGTGTAAAACCCAAAAAAATCTCAACAAACAATCTTGACAACCCATTATTTTTATACAAAAAGGCTAGGATGAGGAAAGCTAGGATGGCGAAATTTGAGGATAAGCAGCTTCAACAGAGACTGTGGGAGGAGAAAACCTTGAAGATCAATAAATGGCAGGAAACGTTGAGGATGAAGATACAGGTGGAAAATAAGGTGAGCTACTGCAGGAAGCAAAATGCTGGCATCGCTCAAAAAAACAATTAAAACCTCAAAAATGCCAAAATATGCCAAAAATTTCCCCCAAAAATACTTCATTAAGAAAAAAAATTTTAAAAATTCATACAGTTGCAACAAACATTTTGTCACATGCAACATAAATACACCGGTAATTTTTTCAAAACAAAAATTAAAAAAATACACCAAAAAGAGCTAATGTAATGAATGAACTTCTTCTAAGTAATTTACAATTATTAAATTGAAAGATAACCAAAAGTAAGTAACCCAACACAGATTTAAACTTATTTTTTTTTCCGATCTAATTATAATTGCTAAATCTATTCCCTTCTACATTAATAACAGTTTTCAACATGAGCTTTAACTCTTAAACATTTTTTACATGCTTGCACTGTTTGAGATTAGACTATTACTGTTAATATAATAATAAGCATTGATTGTGTTATTCCTATTTATCATCACTATTTGCATGTGCAGCTTATAATTATTTTTAGCTCATTGTACAGGTTTGTAATACTTCGGAGTTCTTATTATGAAAACTATGTCATTGTTATTATTAATCACACCTTTGCAAAATCCTCTGCTCTCTCTCCCTAGTGAGAAAAAAGGACAAGCCAATTTCATTCAAAGCTTCATGTATGAAAACAATGTACTGGTAGGCCTACACAAAGGACAAATTGGTATATTTTTATTACTTTGACACTGAATTCGAATAAGACAAAAAAAGATCTACACAATACCATTAGGAAACGGTAGGCTAAGTTATTTTATTCTTTTTTTCTCATGCTAGCAGTAACAATTAGGCCTACTGGTAGTTCATATGTGATCAGTTTCGATCATAATAAATTTTCTCACTTTTTTTCGATCATAATAAATTTTCTCACCAGAAACCAATCTTTCTTGCTTTAATAGCATAGTAAATACTTGCAAGATTAACTGGTGTCAAAAATAATTTAAAAATACTGAACAAACGTTTTTGTAATAGCTTCTAAGATGCCACTAGCGTTCATTCCATTATCCTTGTTCACATAGAGCCAAATAAGGTCTGACCACCCCTCAAGAGACCAAGTCAAACTGTAGTTAGAACCTATGGTGTTTAGCAAGGTCATGTGACCAATTTTTAAAGAAAAATTTAAAGCCTAAAAATATATATACAAATATAAAAAAATTGCCAACAAAGATTAACCTTTTTACTTTCATTTGAACTGTTCTTTTTCTCCCTAAAGCTCATATTAAAATGTTGGCAGACGGTTCAAGTGATCACCCTTTCCAAATCGGATGTTTAAATATCTAGCTCACCCAGCAGTACTATTGCGATACAAATCTGTCGATTAAGACAAACTATTCATATTATTTCTACTTTCTCATGTAAAGTGAAGTTATAAAAACATTACAATTTTTTAGGTCCATTTATTTTCATTCTGCAAGTCCAAAACACCAGTCCTCAAACAAATATGTAGATCCCAGCAGTCAGGGCCCAAGAACTAGCCTACCAAGCACAACGGAGTTAAATGAAAATAGCATATGGAGACTGATTAATTTTTAATTCTGATATGTGCCTTAGAACAATGGATGGACTTTCTTAAGATATAACTTTAGCGTATATTTTCATCAAAATCCTCCAGTTTTTACAAAAAATAGAAAAGAAAAGGGAATTATAGTACCTTATACCCTAATGAACCAAATTTTAAAAAAAGCAGTTTTTCTTGAGCTTTCAACCCAAGTGAAATTGAAAATGGGTCAGCTCAAAGCATAACATTAAAGGTACTTGAGCAGAGAGGAGAGGGGGCGACCTTTCTTGCTGACAGCCACTATATATCACGTTGTGGGGGTTAATTGAAAAAAAAAAAAACAATTAAAAAATAGAAGCTATTGACAAATTGAAACCAAAGAAAATCCTACGTATAGAATAGGTCTGTATTTTTATGTGCAGTTTACAAATATTAAAAGAGGATTTTCAATACAAATCTAGACCTCAGCACCGAACGCAGAATTTGGGTACCATATCTGGTCTTTAGAGCAAAATATGCCAGTTTGGCAAAACATGTATGTTGCAAAATGGAAAATTATTTTTAAAAAAACCTTTTAAAATCTGATTTTGGTTGCTATAAAAACCATGTAGAGAAATTAGAAAAAAAATGCAGCCCCATTAAACTGTGATGCCAGGAAATGTAAACTTTGTATCTGTCTTTGAAGTTTAAATTTTGACATAGAACTTTGCAGAAGATTAGCATCCCCAAATTTGTCACAATATTTTTTAAAAAGGTATATTTATGCGTTAAATTTTTAAATTTTAATTTATGTATTTGAAATTCATTTAGTTTGTTCAAATAGGATTTTTTTTTCATCTATATCTGCCTCACTGTCATAATCAAATAACTCTTTAATATTTTTCTTACAAAACTCAGGACTGAAGACGACTGGATTACTACTGCTATAGTGCAAATTATGTAAGCGGTCAAATTTGCTATAAGTTACAAACAGCAATCTCTGTTCTCCATCCTAGGTCAATGATACACTCAAGTCTGTGATAAATATCTTTTTGCTAAATAAAAGTAATAACTTAATTTTTTATGTTGAACAGGAAAAGAGAAGCAAAGCAGCTGCTGATCGTACACTAAGCAAAATAAATCGTGAAATCCATGATGCGACAAGACTCATCGATACAATGCTTGCTCTCGAAAAGCTACGGCTCATCCGAAGAGATGCAGCCCAGAAGAGAGGTAAATGATAACTTTGCACTATTGAGAAATGATATTCAGTTTTATCCTTCTTGTGTATAATCTGATAAAAAGACTTCATATGTCATGATAAACATTGGATCAAATATCTGTGACTTTTATAATTATAAAAGCATGTTTGCCCGTTAAATGAACGGGAAATGAAAAGACATTTTCCTGAACATAATTTACCAGATCTTAGTGTCGCATTTAGAAAATAAAAACCAAGATATACTTACTGATTCTAAAAAGTTATATTTTTGAGCATACATAAATTATAAATCAAGGTTTGCCTTAAACTATCTGCTGAAGAATGTCTTATAACATTACAACTTTAGTTTAAGTAAATTTCTCTCAACCTGAAGAGGAACATATGCAGTAAACAAAATGCAAAGAACGGTTGGGAAAAAAAAAGTGAAAAATTCATAAACCAAAATAGAAACAAAAGAATTTGCCACCTGAAATATAGCCTTATTCCAATATATTTCTTGATTGAGATTGAATGATCACTGCTTTTGTAGCCAGACAAAAAAACTGACATTCTTTCGCAAATGAAACGAAAATTCCAGAACAAAAACATAAACCAAACAAAGATGCTTTGCATAATGCAGCCTTATAAGGTTTAATTTTTAACTGAGGATCATTTCATGTCAGCTATGAATGGAGCAACTTGTATTCTATCATTTTGAAGGGCTTGGGGCCTGCAATAATCAATTAAAAATTAATTTATGCCCTTTGATTTCAAGATGTGATGTCCTTCACTCAGTCAGAGCAAAAGTAAAACTAAACCAAATGAAGTTACTGTTGTGTGACGCAACCTCAATTCAATTTATTTTTGTCTGAGCAGGATCCTGAAGCCTGGAAGTTGACATCTTGACTCGCAGACAATTTGAAGATCCTAGTTTTTTTTAGTAATTCACTGCAATTCAAAATTTAAATGTTATTATTTAAAAAATCACCATGATAATTAAAGTAAGGCCTAAGTAAAAATTTTCACAATTGTAGCAATAATGGAGTGCAAGTTTGAAATTAACTTTAGCTTTCGAGATACTCAATTCTAGATCTCAATCAATATCTAGGCTAGTATTTTAATTTTGCTACCTGGTTTGCAATCATAATCTCAACGTGAATCAACAATTTCAAGATAGGGCCTTCTCTAAATTTCGGTATTGGGCGATATAGAATCATCCCATAATCAGAATCCTGGAACCAAATTTTGGAAAAGACTTGCCTGGATCTACATCTAGACTCTAGTTCCAAAAATACTTATTTCTAGATTTAAGATCAAACTTGGATGTTGATCTATGATTCTGATGAATTGAGACAGACTCTAAAGATCTAATCTAGAAGCTAGATCTAAATTTAGACTCTAGACCAGGCTGAATCTCCATCTAGGCCTACCCAATCTCGATTCGATTTATTTAAGCTTACAGATTTTTTGAATGCTAGACTAAGTTTAGGGCAGGCCTAGATCTAGATCTAGATATAGCATAGAAGTACATTTTGGAATGGCAATGTGGAGAGAGCACGAGAGCCTGTAGAGCATCACTTTCGTGGTTTCCCTGTTTCGCTTTTGCTCTCTAGCGTACGCCAAATGATTTTTTCCTCTCAAAATCATAATTTATTAGAAGAAAGAATGTCAGTTTCTTTACCTGCTTTATTTGAAATAGGTGAATTATTACTTTTATATGATAGTTGCTTTAAATCTCTTTGTCATAGCCGTGGTTTTAAATCATAACGTATTATTTTGCTTTTCTGGTTTGGATGTGTGTGTATGTGTGTTTGTGATTGCTGTAAATAGGTTTGTTGAAGCAAAAAATATAACTTTTTAAAATCAGTAAGTATCTCTTGGTTTTTTATTTACTAAATGTGACACTAAGATTGGCAGATTATGGTCCACAAGAAACTAAGACTGTGCATAGAGCGGTTCAGGAGAAGATGTGGCACAAACATCAAGCCTAGATGTCGTTAAGCCTTTTATAATATAGATATCTTGATTTTGGAGTGCTTTGCCTTTTTCCCAGCCTATGAGGCTATTTATGATTCCTATGAAAAACTGAAACTTTTTCTTATCCAGTCACTGTGTAAAGTAAAAAATAAATATTAGAAGATAGGTTAAATTAACATGAATGGAGTACAAGCTTCATATTTGATGTCAAAATCATTTTTTTAACTATTACAATCTGCAAATTGTCAAAAGAATACAAGTTGATTTATCAAAGTTAAACTGTTCCTGAAGTTCATTGTAAATGAAAACATACAAAATTGCAAAATTTTGATAAATTTACCAAAGAAAAAAAGAAGAATGAAAAATTATCCATAAATTTTTATTTATTAAAGTTTTTTTTTTTGCAAATGTGTATTTTGAAACAAAAGTAGATCTAGGCCTATCTGTTTTTTAATTGATGAAAGAAATACAGACAAAAAAAAAATTAATTTAAAAAGTTTTTTAACTTCAACAGTATTATATCACAAACACTATGATTTATTTTAATGCATATGAATTTTTAGCTGCTTTACAAAAAATATAATCAAGAGTCTAAACTATGATTTTTTATTGATTTGCTAAATTTTTAGCTCTCCCAGTATGAAATCTAGTACATAATTTAAAGATACCTAGACACACCTTTTCCCTTTTGACCTGTTGATGTGCTGTAGGTGGCCTGTTTTCTTTCACATCATTTATTAAGGTAAGCCATTTTACGTGGTGTTGGAATAATTGGTTTAAAAAGTTTCCACAGATTTAGAAATTGGAACACATTTTTAAGTTTTAAAAAGTTTAAAAATAAAAAAATTGCATTCATGATTAAGTAAGACAATCAATAACTTGGCTCCTAATCATGTCCCTTATTTTTGCCGTGATCCCTTTTTTCTTCAACAAATTTTTTTACCTTTTTACAAGACGTGAACTTGGTTGGCAGACCTTGTATCATTGTTTTCTTTCCCTTTCTCTCTTTCCATTTCAGAAGAGTTTTATGTCTTGGTGAAAGTGGCTGATGAAGCCATAATACAAATAGCAAAATATATCTTACATGTCTCAATACCAGTCTGAATTAGTTGGAAGTAGCATTTTTTAACATTTAAGCCGTTGAAAAGGCCTGAAATGTCTTTTTGTGTAATTTATTAATAAAACTTATTTTAATTTCATGCCAAGATATGGAATTTCAAATTTTTAAAAATAAAAATGTCTTTTTTTTTCCCTAAAAATTGTTGTGTGCAAATGTTTGAACAAATCAAGCAAGTTACAAATTCAAATATCTAGGTTACCTGATAACATCAGATGGCAGATGCACAAATGAAACAAGTAAAAGAATAACTATGCCCAAAGATAAAGTCCAAAAAATAAAACCGATACAGGCAAACAGAAACATAACCATAAAATCAAAACTAGAGTAAAGAAAACATGTATGGTCAATACTTTTTTATGGTAGTGAGTGTTGGACAATAAATAAAGAAAGAAAAAACTAGCAGTAGGCAATTAAAACCTGAAGAGGCAACTATGGTTTTTTAGGCCATATTTGGAACACTTGGCAATCACTGGAAAGATTGAAGGCAAATGCAGTAGAAATAGATTGAAATTCTTAAGTTACGGGTGATAGAAAAGCGTAGCAACAACAACTTTATGAAGTTAATTAACTGAGACAAGATTTGAGTGGACATACATGATTGCCAATGTCTGTTCCACACAAGATACCTGAAGAAGAAGAAGAAGCATCTTTAACATTATTGCATTCCTGATCAGATAATGTTCATATTATAGATATATGCACATCACAATTTCCTAAAGCATGTATCAATCAAATGAAAAGGGTTTCATGAAGAGCAAATCTTCAGATTTTCTTAGACATCTTAAAAAAGCCTAAAATGAATTATGCCATTATGTCACTACTATTATTAGCCCAGTGAGGTTGTTTTAATTTAGGTCTTTCCCCTTTTTATTTAATAAAATCCAAACCTGTGATTTTTATAAATATTTTATTTAACATTCTTACATGGTATACATGTATTAAAACATGTATTCATATATGCACTCTGAATTATATATACCGTAGCCCACACCTAATTTGAAAACGGAAATTGAAGAGTTTTTTGTTTTTTCTCTTATTCTTCCTTATTGAACATGTGATAAAGTGCTGGCTACCTTACTATCACTAAAGCGAAATAAAAGTACAAGGAAAGCCAAATCACTGTCCGACTGACACAAAAAAAATCATCTTTTTTTTTTGGGGGGGGGGGAGAGGGCATGGCACACCTTGCCCTTCCCTTTCTTCCTCACATTCCTGCATGCAAACCCAATACTGTTACTGGCACCTCACACTACAGCAAGCCAGGCTTGATGTCTGGCTAGATGTAAGTCCACAGCACACACCTGCAACTCCCTTCTCTTTCACTACTCCCTTACGCAGCGGGACCATGCCAGACACCCCCCTACATCTGTAGATCCTGTAAGCACATAGCTAAGCAAACACTGTTGCATCACAGCCAGTAATAAAGCCATCTCTCTTGTTGAGGACTTCAGTACCGGAAAAGTTAGGTGATGATTAAATTGTAAAAGTAGAGGACTTCAGGACCGGAAAACTTCCTTAGGCGATGATGTAATTGTTAAAAGCTCTATTACTCTAGATCAATAATGGGCGCAAGAACCTCTTATAACTGAAAGAGAGAAAGATGCGTGGGTAGGTGTATACATTCAAATTTTCATGTGACAATGGGTGGGATTGGTTTAATTTAATAATTTGGGAGCTACTTACTCCTCTTTATTAATCTTACTTATTTAATGGGCTATGCTTAAACCAAAATAGAAATCATACTCCGTAGAATTTCAGTTTAAACTTGGTCCACTATATATATCTAAGGCAGATTTTTTCATACTGATTAGTTCTTGTATTGATCCAGATACGTCTGGTTAGGTCAATTTTGAATGGTCTACACTCAACAGAAAAGGATACTATCTGCTGAGCCTTTTGTCCACCCTGGTTGGCAGCTCTTAAACCCCCTATTTTCCTTATGTATACATCTTTCCCTTTGTCCCTCTTGTCCACTCACTGGTGCAGCAATGAGCCTTTCTAACACTTCATGTGACCTGAGATTTAGATAGCTGTCAATTATTACCATCTTCTTTATTCTAAATTAGAGACTTCATCGCACAAATATTCAAGGTCTAAACTGAGAACTCGGGAAAATGATAGTTTGCCAAAATTGTAAAAAAAAAGTCAATATATAAAATTTTGCAGCAAGGAGAGTAATTAATTGCGGCTTCGATTTGTTGTCTACAGCAGGTCATTACTAGGTTACCTCAAACTGAAATCCAGTTTCATTTTACTATTATTTATTTTTTTATGCATGAATATTGGGGAAACAAGAATATGATGCTGCATCTAAAATTTTGAAAGAGTTCAAGCATATGTTTAAACAAAAATCTCATTTTCTTTTTTTTTTTTTTTGGG
>BLXT01005681.1:129529-142880 GCA_019648995.1 Plakobranchus ocellatus
TTAGTCCTGTAAAAAGTCTACAAAAGTTGACAAGGGGAAGGGCGTGGTCTTAAAAAGTTGATGTTAACCATACAACTGTAATTTATAAATCAAAGAAAACTTAGAAAAACACTGTAGGCCTACATGGTTCCTGAAAATGGCCTCCAAACAAGACAAAAAAAACATTTCGTCATCTTAAGCTATCTGTCAACCCTGATGATACTGTTGTTTTCACAAACTAAAACAAAGAAGATGGCGATGGATACTGTTAGGGGCACGCACGGCCCACACACAACTTAAAACAACAATCACTAAGACTTAACTACATCGACTGCACGAGAGGTTCACACCAAATAAAAGGCAGAACACCTGGGACAGGCGACAGAAAAAACTATTATAATAAACGAATAAATATATAAAGAAGTAGGGAAGTTACACAAAGAAGGAGACAGATAGATACGAGGTGAGCCAAATACAAAAGTCCACGCACGCAGGCGCGCCAATGCAGAGTAATCAAATTACAATTAAATAAAGTTAGCACCGATTAATCCACTCACGAGGAAAGTCTCCTCAAAACTACTTCATAGATCAATAGACTTATAAACACAACCAATAAATATAATTTAGAGATATAACCTACAGATATAATTTATCGATATAAATCCCCACACTGTTCACTCGCACATGCTCCTAAACTTAATCCATCGATGATCCTCGTCCGTAGAACTTGTAGCGAGCAGTAGAGTAAATCTCAATGTTCATCGCTTAAATAGTGATAATAGTCCAAGTACTTAAATGTTCATATAATGGTCCTCCGTCAAACACGAGTTCAATCGTATTCAGATATTTAGGTCCTTAGCAATGTTAATGAGATCTCATGCACAACTATAATAATGTTAGTGGCTTAAAACTACCATTCAAACACTACTCCACACAGGTCGATAGCCCTTACGCGAGGGACAACAACAGCTAGCACGATAATAGTTATACCACCATTTCAGTTTCACATTCGTAGACTGTAGACAGCAGTCTGGATAGGCACACAGCCATTTCAGTTTCACAGGAGAAACATAAATTCGTAGACTTAATACAGCAATAAATATAAATTTAGATCCAATCAGGTGGTAAGAAGATTAAAATATGTATTCTCTGCAGTCAACAAGTCCGCCACAACTTGCAACCAGGATCGTCCACGACTGTTCAGTACGAGGGATAAAATAAGAGTGATCTTTCTGCTGTAGAAATCCCGCCAATCTGTAGTTTTGTCCGGCTCCCGTTGTCACGTGGCCTAACCAACCAATCACAACACACACACACCAAATACCCAACTATGCTCAGCTAAAATCAAAACATAACTACACTAGTCCCAACAGATACCTATGTATGTTATCAAGATTTTTTACAAAGCAAGCAGCTCATCCTTCTCTAAAAGGTTCTGAATTCTAGCAAAATTGAATTCTCCATAAACAATTTTAAAGAAAGAAATAAAAAAGGCAATGTCATGAACTTGAATAATCAACGAATGCACCGAAATTGAAAGCTTCTATGCTCAATTTTTTTTTAGATTAAACAAAATATAAGAAAAAAGTGTTCAAATTTGTTGTTGAGACATTGATAAAAAAGTAATTTGACTTTTCAAAATTGAATAGACTAAACATTGCTTATGCACTGTATACATCATTACGCATTACATTTACGCAGGGTGTCTAAATTTTTGCCAAATTGGTCGACGTCAAGTTACACAAAGTGTTTCCAACGTCCAAACTAGATCTAGATCAAGATATGACTTTTAATATTTTTAGATCTATCTCAACTCTAGATCTAATTCTAGATTTACAGTGGAACACGTTTAAACCGAAGTTCTTGGGAATATGATTTCTATTTCGGTTTAAACATAGTGCATTAAATAAGTAAGATTAAAAGGAGAGTAACCATCGTCCGAAATATTAAGTTAAATCAATCCCACCCATCCATCACACCACAATGTGAATGAACACACTTATCCACGAATCTTTCTCTCTTTCTTATCCATTTCTTTATCTCCTTCTCTTTCCTTTTCAATAAAGAGGTTATTGCGCCTGTTATCAATGTAGAATAATAGAACTCCCACAACTTCAACATCGACTAAGTAAGATTTCCGGCCCTGAAGTCTCTACTTTTACAATTTAATAATCACCTAAGTTTCCCGGTACTGAAGTTCTCAGCAAGACAGGTGGCTTTATTATTGGCTGTGATGCAACAGTGTTTGCTAAGCTTAGCGCTGATGGGACCTAGACGTCATGTAGGGAGTGCCTGGCACGGTCCCGCTGAGTGGTGGAAGAGAAGGGATGGGCAGGTGTGTGCACTAGACCTAGACCTAGACCTAGCCAGACATCGGGCTTGGCCGTCTGTAGTGTGAGGTACCGGTAACTAACAGTAATGGGTTTGTGTGGAGTAATGCGAGAAAGAAAGGGAAGGGCAAGGTGTGTTTAAAAAAAAAAGTCTTTTTTTCATGTGTCGGTAGGACAGTGACTGGGCTTTCTCGGTAGATTTTATTTCGCTTTAGCGATAGTTTGGCAGCCAACGCTTTCGGTTTACCGCATGTTTAATAAGAAAGAATAAGAGGAAAAATGGAAAGCTCTTCGATTTCTTTTTGGTTTAGCCGTTTTTTCGGTTCAGCCGTTTTCAGTTTAGGTGTGGTCTACTGTAGATACATAAAGTCCTAGTAATCGACTTAGTTGTCAACATGGGTCTCCTCCCCAATCTTTCTGTTCTTTGTCCGTCTTACAGAACCGAAGTGGCTACTCGTGAAGTGTTGCCTCGCGAAGGGAAACGATGGTGACACTTTTATATTTCTTCTTTTACTTGCTGTCTCCCCATAGGTTTTTTGTTTTGTTTTTTTATTAAAAACGAAGGCATTCAAACGTGATGACCACCTTCATGCTTGGCGGTTGTGTTGTTTTGAGTGAAAATGAAAGTGCGAGAGCTACACTGCACAAGACCGATGTTTACGATGTACTTTGCAAAAAAAGCAAAATGCTGCGAATTTTATAATGCGAATTGACACTTCGTTATTAGATTCAATAAAATTTAATGAATGATCAGCACTGCCTATAAACTAAATTGTCTTTGCCTGGAAATTAATTATTGGTTTTTAAAGGTTATTGTTGGGGCAAACACAGCCTGTCAACGGGACAGGGAGAATACACACAACATAAACAACGAAATACGACACTGGCCATGAACTTACTCAAACAACAATCAGGGATAGGTGACAGAAAAACTATATCATCAAAAGGGATAAATATATATAAAGAAGTAGGATAGTTACATAAAGAAGAAGACGGATAGATATGAGACAAACTAAATATAAATGTCCACGCACACAGGCGCGACAATACAATGTAAACCGCTAAGCGTTACTAGATAAGAAAGTTATAACACAAATCCACCCACGAAGAAACTCTCCCTGAAAAACTACTTTATAACTTTATAGGTAAGAAAGAAACTTACACAACCCCCATGTCTATCACTCACACATGCACACGCTTCTAACTAATTAATCCATCGACGATCCTGTAAGTAGGAGCTTGTTAAGGGAATAGAGAAAATCTAGAATGTCCAGGGATCAATAGTCCTCAGCTCGGACACGAGCAGAGTTTTTCCAAAGCTGCAGATCACCAGCCCTTGCGTGAGGGAAGCTAGGACAGTAATAGTTATATAATTACATGATACCACCATTTCACTGGAGAGACATAAACCTGTAACAGTCTGTGTAGGCACACGGCCTCAAGTAAAATTCAAATACGAACCGCCGCTCCTATGCGAGTATAAAAGTAATATAAAGCAGAGACAAAGGGTTGTAGCAATTGAAAATATCTCTAGGAGCCGGACCAATCCGTCACAACCTGTAGCCAGGACTGTCTTCCTCCAGTGTTCAGTGCAAAGTGTCCCACTCCTCCAAAAATCCCGCCAGTGTGCAGCTCCATACAAACTTGTCGTTGTCACGTGGCCTTACCAACCAATCACAACGCACACACTCACACTCCAATAACTTTAAAACGGGCCCCCAAATTAATGATGTAAATGCTACACCCAACTATGCCCACATAAACTAAAAACACAACTACACTAGTCCTAACAGTTATAGTTCAATGAAGAATTGATCACAATTTTTATTAACCTAAATTTTAACATTTTAACAAAACTGGTGTCATATCAGGAACCACATTTAATGAATGCCCTTGTTAGATGTAAAAAATTTTGTGAAATAAAATTTTTAAAATTATTTCTCTTGTTTTTGAAACGCTTTTTAAAAGAGTAAAATATCCCACATGTTGATCAGAACCAACAAAGCCCCATCCTGATTTCACCATAGCTAAACTCAGAGACAAAACTTTCAGGCTGAATCAATGATCAAAATGCGATTTCCAAATTTTAGTCTTATTATTGAGCAATTGCCAAAACGTGGACCCCAAAATTGTGTCACCTTTTTTACTGCATTTTAAAAAAAAGAATCTCCAATTACAAAAGGGAAAAGCCCAATTGAGTATCAGTGAGGTAATATTCATGCAGAGTTGGATGGCAGGAATAAATCCATGTAAAAAAAATTAATATGTGTCTCTTCACTTGGTGGAGATTGGGCTTAATTTGTTGATAGGTGACCACTTTTTTGGTGATTTTGTCATCATAGTTATGTTTGAAACCTATTTGGTTAATTTAGACAGCAAGGATGCAACCAAAACTGATTTTTTTTAACATAAAGCATTAATTTTTATGCCATTACACTTCCAAAATCAATTTAGTGAGTTCAATTTTTTCAAACAGGGCTTGTAGAAAATCTTTGGAACATAAATATGACAGTCCTTGTTTTGGCAAACCCTTGTCTATCTATGAAACAAAATAAGACAATATGATTGGATATGAGTCTTCCATAAAGTCTATGACATCCTATCGGACACAGCGTAACATTTATCCTTCTAGATTGCATTTTAGTTGATATCGGTGATGCCCTATGATGCATGAGGATGCGCACTATGACCGCCTCAGAGAAGTTTGGTGTGACCAGTAGTCACGGCTGATGTCATTGCAAACTAATGCATTTGGTATTTACTGCTTCATCATTGCATAATTGAATTTAATCTTTACATAATCATTTCTATACTCACCCCTTAGCAATATATATTATGATTACATGCGCAGTCTTGGATCAGTTCTCCTACATTCGTTTTGAAAAAACTCCAAGTTTTTATCTAAAATACTTTTCTTGTGCGGCATTAAATTAACTTGCGTATTTTTTTAATCTTTTCCAATAGATGTCGACACTGACTGATTGTAATTAATAGTCAATTGTGAGGAAATTACCCCATGAAAATAATTTTTTCCTTCACTTGGATTATCCTGAAGAGTGCCTCTCTGTAGTGCAACAATTCTCTAATCCTCGGCAGTTTTCAAAATTCTTATAAAAAGTTGAATAGATTTGACTGTGAGGTTAAAGAAAGTTTAAATTAAACTGCTGTATAAATTGTTCATAGTTAATTATTATTCTCAAAAAGTTGATAACCAAATACGTTTGTTTTATCTACATCTAAAAGAAAGCTTAAAATTTTAATTCACTTTGTTTTATAGTCAAGTTATTTTTAAGTATTAAGCATTTTAATTTAAAAAGTGTGTGTATCTAACAGGTGACATCACCTATGATCAAGCACATAACATTTAGTCACCCACTTAGCCTACCAGTCAATGTGCCACTTTCGAAAGATGAAGAAACACTCAACACACACTTGGTTAGAAGAAACCTTTATGCAGATCCACACAAAAAGACAATAAATGCAAAACTAAGGGACATTCTTCTCCATAAAGTCAATGCACCAAGAAAACACACATCACAAGTTAAAACACCTACCAAAAAAAAAAGAGCACGCATGATAGAAAACATTAGGACATCTGTTGCAGGCACTTCGCAGGATGCAGAAGACATACAGATAGTCCTAGAACTTAACACTAACAGAGTACGAACAATTCGTAGACACGGGATTTACAAGAGGGCTGGATTGAAACAAAAGATTAAACTTACTGGGGAGCAGACATTAGCTATGAAAGAGAAATTAGGTATGCGCTTGCAAGGTGTTCGATTGCGAAATGAAAAATCTGTTAGAAAGCTTTCTAGAGATATTGTTTCAGATTTTGTAGAGATAGGCCATTAGTAGACCATTTGTTAGATTTATATGCACAGAAGAACAAGATGACATGGCACAACAAAAACATATCACATAACGAGATTTGGGTTAAAATTGAGGGCCATCACGGCAAGAATTCTTTGAAACTTACTTTACAAATTGCAAATTTAGACAGGCCGAATTTGCAATTGAATATGGTAGTTATAGCATTAGCCTCGGTAAAAGATTCATATACAAATATAGTTAGGTTTTTAGAGGGAGGGCTGGGGGATGAGCTTGTTGCTCTGCATTCTCATAGTTGGCAAGGAAAAACAATAAAAATCTTTCTGAATGGAGAATACGATTTGTTGTATAAAGTGTATGGCTTGTCAGGACCTCAATGCACATTTCCTTGTCTGTGGTGTTTGATGTCCCGACAAGAAATGCACTTGCACAGCACAAACATACAACATAGATCACTGTACAGTTTGATTTCTGACAATTTATTATTCATGCAAGACAATGCAGACAAAAAATCAGCAGCAAAATACAACTCACTTCATGCACCTATCCTAAGTATACAGTTAAGACAGAGTATCTCCACCTTATCTTCACATCTTACTTGGAATTGTTTTAAAGCATCCCAAACTTCTGGATATTGCAGCACATCATGTATTGGGTACAAAAATTACAGCCTTAGCTGATTCACATCTCACAGATTTAGGTTAACTTGTCAAACAATATGGGGGTCAGTGGCAACAAGCTCAAACACTGCAGGAACAGCTAGATTTTCAGTATGGGTGTCTTGTTTTAGGTAATAGGGATGAGGATAAAGAGATATACAGAAAACAAGTAGAATAATAAGACTACAAGCTTTCACAGTTAGACACACATTTAGCATTATGATCAGGGCCAATAGCATCTTCACTAGACAACATTCTAATCAAACATCACATACACCATAGGCATACCATAGTAGATCTTTTGAAGGAGATCACTGTCACAAATACATTAGCGCAGCTGTTTATCAAGACCTTACACAAACAAAAGCAACATTAGATCTACGTTAATAATTGCTCCTAATATTTTCCTTCTATGATTTTCAAAACTTCGATTAATTAGTGATTTAAATTAATTTATTCAACAACTAAAAATAGAATGCATTGGAGACCGAGGTTTGGCTAGGTCAATCACCCGGCCTAGTGACATTGTTATGGAATGACGCACACCAGCCTTCTTGACAAAAGTATCACAAATGTTATGCCGTGCAGACAAACGCAAGCAGGGCGAATATATAAAGGCGTAACAGGAAACAACATACCAAGGATAAGATTATGATTAACAAAAAAAACATATATTTTCTTTGCTTTAGTTGAATACATAAATAATTGCTTACCTGCAAATATCTGTCAATGATAGCAATTGTAAGATGAAGGGTTTCTTGCAGCAAATGAAATCTACCATGAACTTGGCATAACCAATCTATCAAAATGGAGCGCATTTTCCCCGTCAAGCCTGTGCCTTGTAGATAATTGGGCCGTA
This sequence comes from Plakobranchus ocellatus, assembly GCA_019648995.1. NCBI lineage: Eukaryota > Metazoa > Mollusca > Gastropoda > Plakobranchidae > Plakobranchus > Plakobranchus ocellatus. Next base: position 137,188 of record BLXT01005681.1, read on the forward strand.
TGCTGAACTTTTTCTATAGATAAAAATTTACTTTTCTTCAGTACATAATAATGTAAAAATTCTATGCTTAATCTTTACCTTAAGGCATTTGCCTGATTATCAAAAGAAAAGTATAACAAAACAAAAGGTTTCAACTCTACATTCCTCGAGTTCAATATTAGTTTCTTTCAAATGGTGTGCTGATTTGATTCATACAATTTTGGCTATTTGACTCAGCTTCCTGTGGGAAGTTTTCTGCTGACTCAATTCTTTCTTACTGAACGTTATACTCTACAAAAGAGAAGATTTGACAGAACCAAAACATACAATCATTGTAAGTGATAAAAACTAGATTTTATTTACGACTGATGCAGCGAGAAAAAGTAGTATCTTTAATTTATTCTAAAAAAAAAACTGAACCAATTTCTTTTCAACGTCTTAAAAGATAAGATACATGGCAACATTTTTAACGAGTTCTGGTAAGTTAATCTTAAAGGTGTTTTATGCGCACTTATGCAGACAGAACAGTGCACAAACCTCCAAGTGTTTCATGTATGCATAAATAGAATTCACATAAAGGCTGACAAGTTGGGGATTATCTGCATCCTCAGCATCCACATCTTCCACCTCTTCACAGAGCATAATCTTAGAGAAAGCATCTCCATCATCACTTATATCCATAGGAGGTGCCTGAGGAGCCATTGCACAAAAGAAACCCAATTCTCGCTCTGCCTGCGGCAACAAATTGTGATCTGGCATCCACTCAACTTTGACAGGCGCAAGATCCTGGAATATAAAATTCAAACTTACCAGGTCTGTATTTATCTTTTATCTAAATGGTGCTTGATACAAAATACTGTTATTGGTATTAACTCCAAAAGAAAGTGAAAATGTTCTTAGTATACACCATGAATCATGAATAAAAAACAATGCTGGTAATTTATTTTGAGGTCTTGGAGATAAAAGCATTATGATCTTTAGTGTCATCACAAAAATGAGACCTTTTGCCAAAAACAGTCTCCAATATCCTAAACAGCACTCATTATGGATTTTAAGTACATCAAGTGTGGTTAGACTTTCAGAAAATAAATTTTTTTCAAAGTCACAAAAGGTATTCATACGGCAAGTTATGTTGCATAATAATGCATATTACATAATTATTTATATGGCTATTTTCTTTAATTCAATATTTATTTAATAAACTTACTGTAAATTCTTTGGACTAACTAATACAAATAGATAAATTATGTAGATTTATTTACTTATGACTTAGATGTATTATAACAATAGAAGGTAGGCACTGAATAGAAGTTTATTAAAAAAAAAAGGAAGAAAACATTAAAAAATGCTGCAAAGCTTAATAAACCCCAAGTCTCACTTGCTCCACAGACGAGGTACTGGGGAGATCGGGAGCAGTTGGAATGTGATCATTTTTGCTCTCCAGTTGACTCAATACTGTTGAAAAAGCGTTCGGTACTCTGGACTTCCCAGAGAAAACAGTGTTGATGGGCTGCAATATTTCCCTTTTGACCGCTCCACCCTTTTTTGTGTCTATTGTTATGGCTGAGACTCGGTTCCCTATTTCTCCTAGAGTTAGTCGAGAAATACCACTTTCTCCTTCTGGAATCATCTTTCTTGACAGGGTATCCATAAAATCCATATCTGAATCTCATGGGAATGAACCCTTCTCCTGTGGAATTTTAAAAAAAAAATTTTAAGATTTTTTTTTGGGGGGGGAAGGGTAGATCACTCTATGACCTACATATTGGAGAGAAGTTCTGAAATTCTGAGATAAAATTATGCAAGAAACTTTTTTAAACACTTTCAGTATCACCATCATTTTAAATTGTGGGCTTTTTAAAAAAATGAGTCACAGGCTCTTGGCACTTCAACTCACAAAATGCTCTAGTCAAGCTTTTGTACAGGTAAATGACAATGGTAGTAAAAATTTAACTACATCAGAACATGATAATGTGCCAGGAATGGCACTATGCCAATTTCTCAGCAGCGATAGTGTTAGTATAGTATTATTCCTTCATGGTGATAAACTAGTAAGATTGATCACAGCAGTAGCAGAAATGGTATTTAGCCCTACATTAATTTTTGTTTTCCTTCTTCAGTTTATCCAAAAGTATAGGTTAAAAAAAAACAAAAAAAAAAAACAAGCATTAAACAATCAATGATAAAAGAAGTCAAAGTTGGGACAACGAAAAACAAAATTGATGTAGCCAACTGTTTCTTGAAAATCGCAGAAAAGGTGCTATTTTTTGATGATAGATAGAAATATCTAAGGTAACCTCGGATTATAAAACACTTCTGGAATTCGATCTCAACAAATGGCACTCCTTATTAAATCTTTACAGAATGTAGCCATGTCATTGTCTTTTTAATTTCTAAGCAATAAAAGACACTTTGGCCTAAATCTAAATTGGTATCACCAATCTCATAAATTCTAGAGAATGTGGAAATGAGCCATTCTGAAATATGACAGTGTTTCTCTAGATTTAGCCCTTATTGGTTATTAAATAACACTATAAATAAAACTGCAAAAGAAAGAAGCCAAAAGAAAAAGTTCATAGTCAATCATTGAGTTTCCTTTAATTCCCTTTTGTCTGCAAAATTAAATCTCTCTTCTGAATCAAAGAAACGAAAATAGATAATAATTGGGCCTTTTATTTAGTATTGCTCAAAAACAAAACAAAAAAATTGCATTAGAATGTTATTGCTTTTGTACCAAGGTGATATTATTATTTCATATTTAAGTATTATGGTATTTGAATTTTGAAAACCCATTAATAATTTCAAAATTATGTGGAAAATGGTCCCTTAAAAATCATGATTTTAATCTTTCTTTGAGATAAATTGACAGTTTCTTGGTTATTTGTTGGAATATTGCAATGCAACTTAGCACCTAAAGAAAATGGATATATAAAATGCCATCAAACATTCTGTAACTCCCTTAGTTTTCTAGCAATTTTTGGATATGCTTGGCTCAGCTATTGGGAAAACAGCATCCTGATCCTATCAGGGGCCGTGATTTGCTTGGTTAAATAATTTTACATAATTTTTGTTGCTTTATGGGTGCATGCAAATGAAGTTAAATTAGCCGGCAAAAATTGAACACAATTTTGCATTGGCCTGAAAGAGGGCTTAGAACTAGATCTATACGATCCAAAACAAAGCAAACTATATTTATTTTTTTGTCACTCCTAGGTTTATTCTGGTGTAATACCTAAATCTGATGAAGTATATAATAGAAGTCAATTTCATCGATCTAGAATTTAGGCTCGAGACCAGATCTATTCAGCCTATAGGCCATTACCACCTGTCAAGTTCAAGGCCACACCACTGTGTTGTGTTTGGCAAAACAGTGGCGGCTGTAACCAGAAGGCTTATGAAAACTATGCAATTTCTCGGGTGAAAACAATAAGTTTGAACGTTTCTTTGGTCAAAAGTATCATAAAACTTCATGAAATAATCACTGCCTAGTTTGTTCTGTTAAGATTTATACTGTATCCACTTTATCGATGCATTCTTACTTTTTCCTAGTCTAGATCTAGGCCTACAGATCAAGTTACTGGCGATTAGATATTTATCTAGATCCAAAGATTTAATTGCCTTGCCACGTCACTATCAGCCATCACCTAGTTTCTGCACTCTGGGCCAGTAAGACGATACTGCATTTTCTGTTTAAACACTAGCCCAGCTTGTCAGCGGCTTAACTCATCTTTTCAAAAACATTGGCGCCTACTACAATTCACCCTGAGATACCCTAGGCTAGATATAGAAACATGCATTAAGGCGCAGGGTCAGTTTTTTATTGTATTATTTGATGCGCTGCAACTGTAGGCTATTATCGAAAATGGGAACTGGTCAGTCTAGCAAGCAACTGTAGATTAAAAAAAAATTTTTTAGAATCTGATCAAACATTATGGAAAAACTTTTGAGTAAATAAGCAATCAAAATTGACGAATCAACCTGTGCAATCATTACTTTGTATAGCTGTTACTTTTCCTTCTACTCTAGTCTGAGTTTTTTATATAGATCTAATTGAAACACCTCAGTAGCCTTTACTGGGCAACAGTTAGAAGTCGCTAGAGTCACTATTCAACCCCAGGAAAAAACCTAAAAATAATATTGTGCAACAAGGCAATTTCATGTAGCTCCTGATCTAACTTTGGAATTGCAGAAAGATGATTAACTTTTTTTTCTTTGAAATTTCTGCGAAGTGTGCGCATAGGCCTAATAAACAAACAAGATTTTAAAAAAAAGGCAGCAGTCGAGGGCCTTGAGAATGAAAAGGCTTTTAAAACGGAGAACTTTGGCATTCTTACAGTTTAAGAAAGCTTTGTAGCTATGTATTTAATGAAAGAGCCTCTGTTAAGTAATCAACATTCTTATATCATTACATTTCCAGTAGTTTGCAGGCATTTGTAAGATCAAGCGAAATAGAAAGTGTAGCAGTGGAGAATTGATAATAATGTGAGTATAAATCAGGATTAGGTAACCCTTTTTTAAAGACAAGGATGGCAGTGATGGCAGTGATTTTCGTTGTCGTTTTTGTTTTGTTATTATATTGAAGCATGCCTACACACAGGTGCTTAATATAGAATGGAAGAGGAGGATCTCTTAATAATTGCCCTGTTTTTTCTTCTTCATAAGTCTTCCTTTTTCACCCGTCTTCAGCTCTTAGTTATATTAATATGTACCATATATAAATTTATGAAAGTAATTGGATTTAATTACTGTCTACTTAGTAGCCTATCGAATCTAAGACAACAACAAAGTGCATAAATATAAGGAATTGTTAAAAAGGGTATCTCTTTACTAAATTAAATGTAAGGGTAAAAATCTCCGAAATAAAATGTATTTTATTTTTCTCTGAATTAATAATGAGACTTGTGAAGAAAAGGAATGAGGACAGGTTTAGATGAATTATAGGCTCAACTGCGGAACATAGTTCTATCCTAATGTAGGCCTACATTTTCAATCAAAGTAAGATTTTACAAAAGGCACAATCAAAACACACAAAGGCCTAAACACAGAGCAAAATTTCACCGAAATTCTGTTGAAATTCCAGAGAGGATTGCACAATATGATTCAGATATGTAATATAATACAGTGGAGACCTAAAAACCGCAGTCCAATTATTCAAATTTATCATAAATTGAAGTATTCATAATCTGAGGATTTTTTTCTCTTCTTTGGCTTTGTTGAGTTCGAACTCATTATTCAAAGTCAAAGAAAGTCAATTCTCATAAATCGAAGTCCGCATCACCACAAAACATAATCAATAAGAAAAAAAATTTCTTTCCTCTCGCCACTCTCAAACTGTGCTGATCACTGTTTTAACAAAACTGGTATACTCCAGGAAGGCCATTAACACTTATGTTGCTACAGCTTTTAACCTAAAATACCCTCCCATTGCTGGGAGGAATTATGATGGTTTCACACAAAGTATTTCACAAGCGAATGTCATGAAACTTTAGGGATAGACTCAACACAGACCAAAGATTAATTTATGCAAATTAGGTCACATGACACAGTACGCCACCTTGAATTTGTTATATTACGAAGAAACAAGAAAAACTTTTGAGTGTTTGTGTAAGGGAATTGTGGCTTGTAAGGTGACAAAATTTGGATGAAAAGAATGTGGATTATTTTTATTTAAATTTATTGAATTTTTTTGTAGACAGTTTGCAGTGTTACAAATT
>BLXT01005681.1:199484-211474 GCA_019648995.1 Plakobranchus ocellatus
CCTGTAAAAAAAGCGTAAGAAGTCGGAGGGGGGGAGATCTTGAACCAATGTAATATTACACTTTTGTGAGGGGAAAAATATAAAGTAAAAAAAATGGCAACATAAAAAATAATGCAAAAGGGAAAAAGTAACTATTCTTAACATACAATCTACAAGTGAATCAATCCATTTCGTCCCCCTAAAAAGTCCCAAAAAAAGGTGTAAGATTATATTTGAACAGCCCCAAAACAAAAGAAAATGATCTAATGTGAGATAATATCAACAGACATTTAAATATCACATTTTTACATTGTCTGCCATTGCTTTTTCCTCTGCAAATGGTTTATTATTTAAAAAAATCCTCTTTTTTGAGTCCTGATTTGCTCATATGTAACTATAGCCTTTACCAAATTATCTTAGATATTCATAACAATATAATTGAGGTTTTAATTATATTGTGTTTAGTTTTCAAGAAATTCGACTTATTGAAAAAAGATTGGGGCAAAAGAGACCTTCAGCTATATATAAAATTTAAAACATTGAAGAAAAATGGCTTCTATTGCTTTCTAGAAAATGCATGTCAGAAAACAACAAAATTTGAAAGGATATGAGCTTCATATTTTTACACTTATAGAAGGATATAGATTGTAAAAATTGCAAATGTGGCTCATTAATTTTTAAGAAGGCTGTCAATATCATCACACAATATACTTATTTTACATGCAGATCAAGGATTTTTTCTTCAATAAATCTTTCCCACTACTGTGAAATTGCACTTTAAAAAAAATGTGCTCAGGTGCCGCAATTTCCCTAAACTGTTTGGGGCGTCAGTAGTACAGTGTAAAGTGAATCTTCCTTGAGATCTGCAGGGGACCCTTTTATCACAGTTTCGAGCTCCATTACAAGTGCTCTCAACTGACAGAGTCCCTGAACGCCTGAGATACCTTGTTGTGTACTGACTAATTACAAAAACCAAAAACCAAAGCCTAAATTGTTTAAACTGTTGTATGATATTTACATCACTGGATGCCCGCCTAACAGGTCTCTAGTTGTAAATATTTTCATCTCTATATGAAGAAAGCAAACTATTTTTCATCAATTTAATCCTAATTTATTTTTGGAAAATCTCACGTTTTTACTATAGTCATTTGTCTCGAAATCAGAGCAAATGAGTCACACATCTGAAATCACCATTTTAATTTACAATTTCATATTGTTTAAACTGTTGTATGATATTTACATCCCTGGATGCCCGCCTAAACAGGTCTCTAGTTGTAAATATTTTCATCTCTATATGAAGAAAGCAAACTATTTTTCATCAATTTAATACTAATTTATTTTTGGAAAATCTCACGTTTTTACTATAGTCATTTGTCTCGAAATCAGAGCAAATGAGTCACACATCTGAAATCACCATTTTAATTTACAATTTCATATGAGATTTAAAATGGAAGTGGACCAGTCTGAATTATCGACATTCACATTTTGACAATTTAAATTACTGAATCAGCCAGAATTTACTTTTTAAAATTTCTTTTGTAAGATTTGCAGTGGTGAAAACAAGATAGAGCTAAGCTGATTCTGAACAAAAGATATGGGTAGAGGGAAAAAGAGGTTTTAATTACATTAAAGAAGGTATAAAGAACTTAATTTTTTTCCCCAAAAGTGTTATGTGTAATATGTGACTCATTAGGAATGATGAGACAAGATTCAAGCATTGAAAACATTTTTTTTCGACAGAAAATATAATGAAATGCTTCTGTGTGAAAGCTAACAGCACCAGTTTTAGCATATTATAGCAATGTAAATGTTCTCAAGAAACTATTATGAAGCATAGAAAAAAAAAACTAATGTATTTGGGTACCTAATATCTGAATGATATCATTGTAAACGTAGTCATTGCTTATATATTATTTTCTTTACACAGCAAACATGTATAGAGTTGTTTTTTACAATAAATTGCATAAGGGCTGAAGACTCCCGGATCTGCCTCCCTCTCGATTCCCAAAAAAGTTTCTTTTTTTTTTCTGTTATTGTAGTCTCAATATAGTTGCTCTTTAAGTGTCTACACACGGTTGCAGCTCAAAAGAGAAGTCTCTGTAACACCTAACTGCAGAAAAGTAAGAAATATACTTTGAAATTTCGGATTTATGGTGCTACATAATGCAATGTTTTGTTATCTTTTAGCACATAAAGAGACATTTTCTGCCATATAAGAAATCTGCGAAAATAGCAAATAACTAAAGCTATCTCGTTGGAACTATTATAGTATGTATTTGAAAAAATCAGGTTACCTCTTGAAAAGAATCATAAATTGACTAAAGGCATATTTAAAACTAGGAATCATTCACAGTCAAAAGAAAAGGCAAAAAGCCCACATTAAAAGACGCAATGAGAAAATGAAAGAGATTTCTTTTTTAAAAAGCTATAGTTTCTTTTCATGCAACAAAATTAAAAATGCATGTTACTCTAAAAGCATGTATAATTCATCAGATTTTAAGCATATCAAACATTTCCTTGTTTATAAATTTGAGCTTTGTTCCGAAATAAAATAGGAACCATTCTGAGCTTCATACTTTAATTTGTAGCCTAAAAAAACTTTTTAAAAAAAATCTGAAAGAACCTAAATGGGTATAATCTGTTGAAACAAAACAAAAAAAAAGACTTTTTGCATTTTTACACTTCAGCATTCTTTTTTTAATATTAATGCTCTTCTGGCCTATATATTTAAAAATATGTAGATTAAAGCAACTTATGAATCAATTCATTAATTCGTAGATATTTGACTTTAAAAAAATAGCTGGGAAGTTTTTGTATTATTTAATGTCCATAAATCTATGTTTAAATGTTTTAAAGAACCAAATAAGTTTTAATCTTTTATTCCAAGGTTTTCCTTTGCGGTAATCTTTTATGATGCAAAGCTGAAAATTGTCACTGTAATGTTTTTTGGCTGAACTATGATATCTCTCTCTATGGAGAGACTTAATTTTGCATACCTTGGCAAATTGAAGAAATGAAAACAAACGTGTTTAAATTTCATTTTTTTTTTTAATTCAATGAAGGCAAAAATCTAGAGGACCACAAGTTAGGCCCTAAGTTTTACCATTCTTTTCCCTGTTAATTACTTTTAAAAAAAAATCATACAAGTTCACGAGGCTAATCATAATAATAATATAATAAAGCTAATAATATAAAGATTTATCCTGTCTTTTCTAAAAAAAATCTTTGATTTCTGTGGAGCTCTTATGATTTTTGTGGGGTTTTTTGTACTATGTTTATCCACAGAAATAATCGTGGAGGTATGTCGATTAAATAAAAAAAAAAAAAACCACCTAAAAACAAACAGATAACATAAAATAATAATTAACTAAAAAGAAAAGAACAAAAACTAAATGAATGAAATAATTGAAACTCATGTAGAAACTCATGTAGAAAACTGACTGAAATATCACATTTTATATTGTGAAAACAGCTTCAGGCGCGACCAAAGTTTTTTTTCGCTAGGCTCTGGGGGGCATACTCTCGAAGCCCAACACTTAGAAATAATGTAACTATAGGGTATGAGCGAAGGTGACGTCACGGTATTTTGTGTAAATAGGCCAACTCTAGGCTTTGTTTGTGGTGCTCTTTTTTTTCTCCTTTCATATTCTTTTTAACAATATATATAAGCAATATAAGCAGAACCACAAAAAGTTACCCTCACTTACACAGGTACTTGAAGAGCGATTCTGTGCTTCTGTGTTCTAACAATAGCTAAATAAAAAAGACTAGATCTTAGGTCTCTTAGTTCTAGGATCTGTCTGGATTCTTGGTAAGGTATCTAGATCTAGATTCCAGATATAGATCTAGATTAGAAATGAATCTGAATTTAGATAAACCATAGGTTAGGAACCTAGAGGTCTAGATCTAGAATCTAGATAAATTTTGGAGGACAACAATCAGAAATATGTCTCATTATGCACAAAGGCAATTTTTTATACTATTGATGATGTAATGAAAGCAATTTAAGTCAACTTTGGGCAATTTTGAAGCTTACAAAAAATTGTTACTGCTTTTTTAAAAAAATATTTTGGTATAAAAAAAAAAAAAATCTTGTAAACTTTCGAAAAATTAATGTACGCTCACTACTTTCTGGTTATGCTGGCAGCCGAGTTTAAGTTGGCAGCTCCAGTTCACCGATGTCTTTTAAAAAGTAATACACACAGAAAAAATGTGTCCCTGTCTACAATATTTATTGGTTATACTATTGTATGTCAAAGTAAAAGGCAGTCTAAAATCCATATTTTTTCCCCCTTCCATTGTGTGCATATTCGGAGTTCTTGTCTAACGATCCCAAAACGGGCTTCAGTAAATTGATTATGTTATAATGGCGTTACCATTGCAATTGGGAAGTCGATTGGTTGTTGATGTCGGTATTGATATTTTGAACTGAATATCAGATAAGTTTAGGTACCAGTATTCTTGAGCCTTCGAAAGATAATTATATGGCTTGGTAAGGCATATCGTTTGAACAAGTCAGAGTTCTCATCTTTGTTGTTGTTTTTGGGGGCGCGATATATATATATATATATATATATATATATATATATATATATATATATATATATATATATATATATATATATATAATATTAAATCAATATATATACAATTATATATATATATATATATATATATATATATATATATATATGTATGTGTGTGTGTGTGTAAAATCTTTACACAGTTTGAATCTCCAAGTAACACAGTGTAATCAAGAAGGTTTGTTCTAAAAATTAAACTGATGAAGACAAAAAATGTAGTTCATCTGATCCTAGGAGAAGACAATTTGCTGCAGTTGGAAAATAAATGTAAAATTTGCGGAAGTACTTTTGATGAATGGTATAATGGTGGGAAAATGTAGGCATTTCATGGCAGAAAGTATCGATATTTTTATTTGCCCTGCTCTTGTTACATCAACATTTGCTTCTTCAACACATTTTCCCTTAGCGTTATAGGCTGAGAAAATTCTGAAGTTAAATGGCTTTCACAAAAAGCGCCGCTTTAGAAATTTTAGGAGGCAACAATAAATAGAGATAAAAAAGGGATTGAAAAATAGTGCTGCAAAGGCTGTCGTTTGCCTAAACGGTATGTAAAAAGAGCGAATTTGAAGTCATGAAGGTTGTGAGTTGGAAGGCCACGAAAAGTACCGAATCTCGAGTCTTCTGGAGTTTTGGCGCCCTACACCAATTCGAAGACGAACGATGCAAACTCCCATTATCCTTGATGAAAACCGCGCGGCATGTTAGCGTTTCTCTATTTCCCTGGCTGGTTGTGACCGCTCTTTATATTAAGTCTTGCGTCTACTGCATAGCTCGCCGGAGGATCATGCGCAGCATTTTTTGCCGCAATACTCATGGCGCCTTGTCTTGCCGCTGTAGGATTTCGTTCAGGGACATAGAAGCTAATTCTGTGAAATTGACAGTGGCCACTTCCCGGCATTCAAACAACACGTGCAGAACCGATTGTTTCCTTTCTCTACACAGGCGACATCCAGTAATTGAAGATTAACCGTGTCGTGCACGGTCTAACAGAAACGGCATGTGTTTAGCTCTTGTACGAAGGATCTGCCACAGCTTCATTTCCGACTAGACTTTGCAGATAAGTATTTGCCTTGTATGCATCATAAAATTTTGGGAGTCTTTCGACCTCAGGACACCTCACGGCACAACAAAGTTCTGCGGTGCAGCGTCGCAGGAATGCCCTCACATCCAAAAGAGATAATAAATAATAAATTCCGTGGCTATAGCTTTGATAATACATCGGCTATCTCTTTGCCGATGATTCCGACATGGGGAGGTAGCTACTGAACCACAGCCTGCACCCCTCCATACTCTGGAAATGGTCCGCTGTCAGTACCGATTCTCTCACGTCTGCCCTACAAGATCCATCAAAAGCCTGCACTGACACCTGGCAGTCAGTAAAGATTACCACACCAGTGAGTGAGGTCTCTTACCGACGCTTCCTGGTGATGACCCTTAAACACTGACTCAGTGACAACCTTAAGTTCACAGTCGGAGCTAAACGTTTTCTCTCGCGCGGGTCCGCATACCAGAGTTGACGAAACATTGAGTCATATGATGTAGATCCCATAGCCTCCATGCCCCCGTTGACGACCCGTAAGCCCACACTGGAGGCAGCAATTCACTTGTCCAACAAGGCGCACACCAAGTCGGCAACTTGTCGAAGCGTCGGAGCTATCCTTTGTGCTTTACAGCCTGGTCTTACGTCAGTGGCTCTGTTGAATAAGGGAAAGGGGGGTGTCATTACGTGACCACGCATAATTCTACTGACCATTGCCGCGCGAATCACGGGGCCAGTCTTGTTACGCAAATTATCAGGCTAACTTGTCGGTGGATAGCGCACAGTAACTGTGACATCAGTCTGTCACTTTAGCCATGACATGTCGCGTCGCTTCCAGTGTGGGCCTACGCTTAGTCTAACATGCAGTCGCCCTACGGTGCTAGGCGGGAAATCCTGCAACCACCAAAAGCCGACTAGGAGTACTAGACACTCAAATAGTGTGAGTGCGAGTGATTACAGAACGTATAAGGTACAAGAGCTATCTTGGCTCGGATCGGACCCTAGCCCGCGCTGGGATCTTATAAGTGTCAGTGGGTACACTCTCGAGGCCAGTGTGGCCCTCGCCGGGTCAAACTCTTGAATTAAATAAAGCCTTGCTGTGTGAAACCATGGAATGCTTCAACAGCAGTCTCTTTCTGTGTACATAATCCAAGGGATTGAATCTCCTTCCACCAGGATTCTTGAAATGGAAAAGGCAGTCTTTTAAAAAATATGCCTGGCAAAGCAGAATATGCGGCACCATGGGAGCTTTCTTAAGTCGAGAATCAGGGTTTTATCACCAACAGTAGATCCATTTAAATCACAAAAAGAAAATGGAAATCTCATGTTTGTAGGTGTCGGTTAACTTCGAAGACAGATAGGGAAAAGCCGCTGATATTAATGACGTTCTTTAAGGCAATTAATGTGAAGAAATGACTGGGTTAAAAACTTTCCATCCCCGAAAAGGATGTCCACATCATTGAAGTAGTGTAGCGTTTGCTTCTCTAGAGAATAATAATTTCCACGTAATCATCTTAAGATTTTTTTCTTGGTCATCTGTCAGTGTTGATAAAGTTTCTGATGTTGTCTCATTGCATTTACTTTCATGCAGCACCATTCGACTATTCACCCTACGTTAAAAGGCTTAAGTCTAAAATTCTTACCGCATAATTATCATTGGCCTATCTGTCAAATCGACATCTTTTCGCTTTTACAAACTTGCCTAAATATGTGTATTTGCGTTTTCGAATGTTCTGCTTAGTAGTTCTGCTTGTAATCTGCATGTATTACTAGTGTACTTACATGTTATAAGCTTCCCCGTACAGATTTTTTCGAACATTAAACTCATGCTTATTTAGCATAACAGCTCGATTTCCTCAAATAGTCTTGACTTGTTGTAAATGCAACTCCATCATTTGACTTTAGTATATTACATTCTTCTTCATTTTTGGATACATTGTCTGGAACAGACACAGGCGATCATGTTCCTCCACTCAAACCTTTTCTCAGTTAACTAAATAAAGTTGTTGTTCTACCCTTGCCTATTGCCCATGACCTTAGACTTTCAATAAAGTTATTCTCTGTCTACTTCTACTAATGTTTGCCTTCAATCTTTCCATCGATTGCTAAGTATTCTAAACCCTTGTGTCGGCAAATATGGCATCAAAAATGTAGTGTTATTAAGTGACCGCTCGAGATTAACCTCTGTCAGTACCAATTCATTGGATCTTTTTCTATCCATGATATCCTCACCAGTCTTCTGATAAACCACATCTCTGCTGCTTCAAGTTTTTTTTCTGTTTTCTTGTTTATTGTTCAGCACTCACTATCGTACAAAAGTACAGACCATACATATTGTGTTTTCATTACCCTTTACATTCAAAGACAAGCCCATTCTTTCGCTCTCTAGAACTACAGTGTCTATAAGTTTTTGAAGTTGTTCGCCACATTCTGCTATTAAAACTACCATTACATAGCTGAAATTATCAAGATACTCTCCACTTATTTTTAAACCTGAAATATCGTCAAGATTCCTTAAGATTCTATAGATTAAAAAGATCAGGAGACATTACAAATCACTGCCTCAGACTTCTTTTGGTGGATTTACAATTGAGATGTTCTCCTTCAATTCTTACAGATGCAGTTTGATACCAGTATAAATTTCTAATTATTCTCAGATCTTTCCCATCCATCGCTGTCTAATTTTTCTAGCATACGAAACAGTTCTATATCTTTTGCTTTGTCAAAGGCCTCAGAATAATCAATGAAAAAGAGGTGGAAATCTTTTTGCATTTTATACACCTTCCCATAAGCAATGACAAAGTGAATATTTTATCAGGCATAAAGTTTTGCAGATAGTTCTGGTCTTAATTTCTCAAGCATTCTATGCATGAAAACATGTAACATGATTTTTTTTCAATGGCTAATTAAACTGATTGTTCTGTGAAGTTTACATTCTGTCGCTTCCGTTTTAGGCAGTACTATAAAAACAGCTTTACAAAGATCTTCTGGAGTTGTACCACTATCGTATACTACATTAAGAAGTTTTGTTGTCAAATCTATTCCTATGTTATCTAATGCTTTAATTATTTTTACTGAAATGTCATCTGGTCCTGTGACTTTTCCATTTTTTATTTTCTATATTGCTGCTTCTATCTCTTCTTTAAGGATAGTTGGGCCTTCTAAGATTTTCTCTATTTTACGTTTTTTTTTTTTTTAACCTATCATCTTTAAAAAGATCTTCAACATATTCTGACCATCTATTTAGTATTTCTTTCTTTTCCATTCTCATTGTTCCGTCTTTTGATTTGATGCAGCCAGGGCTACTGCATTTGATTTTTTTTTCACTGATTTTCTGAATTTTAGCATGAATAAATTTGCTGTTTATATTTAGCTGTTGCTCTATTTCCTGACATTAATGATTAATCCATTCTTCTTTCGCTGCGTTGCATTTTATTTTGATGTATCTGTTTAGGTCTTTGTATTTGGCTTATACATTTTTTGATTTGCGCCTTTCTTCCATCAAATCGAGTATTACTTTGTTTATCCTTTTCTTATGCTCTTTTTGGGAACGTTTTTTCTCTATGATTTCATTGAGTGAATTTTTCATTTCTGACCGTGGTTCTCCTACTTCTGAGATGTTGTTTAGAGTCTCATATTTGTTTTGCACAGCTAAAGCAATTTTGTTTCTTAGTTTTCAATCACATTTTAGTAATAAGTCCATTTGGAACTTAGGATTAGCCGTTGCCTTTTTTAATTTCTAAAGTTTTATCTGAAATTTACACATGACTGGAATATGATCTGAATCACAGTCGGCTCCCGGCAGTGACTTCGATGGTTTGACGGCGTTTCGGAATCGCTTCTGAATGAGAATATAATCTATTTTGTTTCTTCTTCTATCACTGTAGCTCTTCTAAGTGCACTGTCGCCTAGGACGGTTTTTATATCAAGTATTTATGATAGTAAAATCATTAGTTTGGCACCCTTCAATTAGCTTATGCCATTGGGCCCAACAACATCTTTTCCTTTTCATCCTCACTTTTGCATTGAAATCTCCCATTATTATTATGATGCCCTGGGATTTTAGATAGTTTTTCGCCTTTTCTATTTCTTTATATTAAAGTTTTGCTACCTGGTTTCATGGAACCTGCCCCTTTTCATCTTACCTCAGCAAGCCCTAAGATGTAAAGTTTTATTCTGTCCATTTCTTGAATAACATTGTATAGCTTTCTTTTTAGATGCAGTGTACGCATTTCTATGTTGCTGTTTTTTGTTTTTTTTTTATCTTTTTTTAATATTAATTTTGCGAGCAGACACTGGATGACCACCTGGAGCAAACTGCTGCACATGCCTATGCTGCCGAACGAGGAATCTCGATTGGAATCACAAACCCCCTTAACGTTGTTAACCGAGGTTTTAGTATGGGTTGGATCATGATTATTTTTCTTGGGAATCTACAGCAGTGATTTTCCCAAGCCTTCTCCTTGTTTGTGTACAGGCTCTCCGCTAACCTTCGTTTCGCAACTAACCGACAAGGCAGTGGGGATCTATGGATGGCTATTGTCCTATTAAGGATCTTCCACCCTTTGCAGGTCTTATTTTTAATCCTAATGGAAACCACTATTCTCCTCATCAATTAAAAATTGATGGGGTCACAGGTTTAGTCGCCGATTGTCTGACGGATGTAGTTTAACGCCATAACGTCATTACATTAACGGCTTGAATTATTTGCTGCTATATATTGAATGTCGAGTGGCACAACATTATGCTCAATATTGATGTAGTATTGTCAATATTTTCGTCGCTAAAACTGTGAGGTTAAATGTTAAATCCTTTAACTTTTACTACTATTGTTTCAGGCATATTATACCAGTATGACATGTGTATATTGCAGCCGCACAGGTTAAATAATTAGCGTACATGAAAAGTAAAAGGACTGAAAAAAAAATCATTGTGAAAATACTGTAGAGGCCGGTATGTGTGTGCAACTATATTATTATTATTATTATTATTATTATTATTATTATTATTATTATTATTATTATTATTATTATTATCGTTTTACACTGTGGATTAAAAAAATGTTTGAAACTGGTGCATTTCTACCTGAAACCGAATTCAACAAATTATGTTACCGCAAAAAAGTTCAGTTGGTGGCTTGTGTCTCTTAAGTCAAACTGCCGCAAATGGTAAAACCCCCACCCTTTCTCTCTCCAATCTTTCTCGTCGCTCATTAATACACACATACATTCACTCAGCTTTATAAGTCTTTTTTTTTTGCGTAGAAGCGTTTTGCGTTTTGCTCATACTTAGGCAGTAACTCAATATTTGGCCGTGTATTTTCTCTACCAAATATTTCACTTCATGAACCTATCGTAAAATCTAAATCTGTCCTAGATTCACGAGTCTCTTCTTATCTCAAACAATCTTTCATAAATATTTATCTTTACAGGATTCAACGATGGCAAGCCAAAGTAACATGAAACCAGCAGGAGTATGTGAAAACAAAAAGTGTGGAGAAGAGCCAAAGATGCCTGAACCGGAATTAGAGCCCTATAAAAGACCACCGTGCATGGAGGGATTGGTACCGCCTTGCCGTGTTCAAGGAAAATCACCACCCCGCGTCCGAAAAGCCCCAACGCCCGTCCCTGAGCCGGAGATGCCCGAACGTGTATGTTTTCCTACTCCTAAGACATGCAGAGAATGAACAGAAAGGCCCGCACGTCTTCAGATATATGGTTTTTTTTTTGCGAGGCAAGTTTATGCTTAGACCTAGAAGCCTCTCATTTGAGTAATTATTATTTTATGTTTGTGATAAAGACACAGACACCTGGCGACTGCCAAAAAAAAAAAAACATTTTCATGGCAAGAACATAATTAAAATGCCAAACAATGCCACAAAAAACCACAAGAACAAAAAACCGCCGCAAAAATACCGAAAACAAAAACCAAAAAAGCCTTATAAAAAAATATTAAAAGAAAAAACAAGAGTGAACATGCGATAGTTAGAGTGATTAAAAAATGGGTAATCCTTACCATCTGCGGTCCCGACTCGTTACTGCGGGTTTTGTTTACATTCGGCCATGATGATTCTCATTATCAACGAGATTTCCTGAAACCATCGTTGCCAGGTAAGTTGTGAGTATAGGTGCCGATGAAGTTTTAATTATTGTGTTAAAATACTCAATTTTAATGATAGAGCACTGTGCCGATGGCTTTTCTTTAGACATAGGATGTTCATGTTTGTTGGTTTTTTTTTTTAAAGGAGTCTTTCTGTTTCTTTTGGAAGAAGTTTTCCTGGCAATATAGAGATGCGCTAATTTTTGTTCGCGCTAATTTGTTAAAATTTCTACAAGTAGTCTTCTGCCTCATGCTGTTCATTCTCATTGATGATTCAAGTCCAAGCCCAA
>BLXT01005681.1:235679-248376 GCA_019648995.1 Plakobranchus ocellatus
GCAAGTATTAGCTTATTCAGAAGAGGAGAGGAAAGAAGTTGGGGCGAAAGCGGAGGGGAATATTGCTAATCCTAGGAAGGGTGTAAGATGTGGAGAACGGATATCTGTATATATGTCGCAGTAAGAACACGTACCTAAGGAATACGAGAGTCTCAGTAATCCCTGAGCATTTTAGTGAATGCACATAATCCCCGTTTCACTCGGTGATTTCCTTTAATCCCTGAAGTTATCAGTGATTACGCGAACTCCCTGAAATTATGCCTGTCATTTTACGTGTTCTTACTGTTGAGCATTCAGTGGATTCGCGAAATCTTTATCTCTGAACTCGAGAAGTGGAAGTGAGCCAAACTCTTCATTTGCGTTCAAACCACGGGACATGAGCGAATGTTAGTTAAATACGGTTTAGTTTCAAAAGTGTCTGAACCACTGCTTGTTGCTTCATTCTTCCTCTTCCTCAAGCAAAGTCACGATGTCTATCGAGGAGAGGTTTACATAAAATCTCATGGATAATTTTAACGAAAACAAAAAAAAGGATTGATTCCAAAGTGTGACTATAAGGGTTTTTGTATATAGCCAGTCCACAACAAGGTGATCTCAGGCTTTAAGGCCCTTCGTCAGGCCGGGGCAACGATGGCGGGGTTCGAACCCGCGACAGAAGGGTCCCTGCAGATCTCAGGGCGGACTCACAAGCCACTATGCCACCGACGCCCCGTGTGACTATAAAAAGAGCATCGATGTTCTGAAACCAACAACTGATAAACCCCATGCCAAGGGCGGCTCGGATATTATCTGTTGGAGAAGAAAGTTTCTGCTCTTGTGTGTGAGATGTTAATTGAGTTTTCAGGTATGAAGTACTCGCGTTATCTGTCTCCCTCTCTCTCTCTCTCTCTCTCTCTCTCTCTCTCTCTCTCTCTCTCTTTCTCTCTCTCTCTCTTTCTTTAGGCATGAAAAATTTGCGCTTTTATGGAATTCCTAGTTTTGTCTGACAGGAAGGAGAAAGAGAGAGAGAGAGAGAGAGAGAGAGAGAGAGAGAGAGAGAGAGAGAGAGAGTGAGAGAGAGAGATCTATGACGTCTGTTGTCAGTTTGTTCTTCTGAACGCGTGTGTGAGATGTTAATTGCGTTTTCAGGTGTGAAATACTCCAGTGCGGGCCTACAGAAAAGACGTTGGACACGACAGAATGGCCACTCTACTACGTGAGCATCGAGCAGGCGTTTGACGTTGTCAAGAGTGCCTACATATCAACAGACCGTGGCAAAGGGACCGTGTGTTTAAAAGAACTGCAAAAGAAATATGCAAACATTCCAACTAAGGCTGTTGAGCTGTTCAAGTCACTCTTTCAAGATTGCCAAAGGAAAAGAAAATGGCTGATGACGAATGGCCAATACTCACCACGGAATTCTCGTCAAGAGGTCAGTGTATCTAACTGACATGGAAAGCATGACCAGCAAATCCAACAAGAAATGGATCCTGGTGTACCAGGAACACCTGACGAAGATTTGATTTCTTCGAGCTTTGACGTATAAGCTGCAGAGGTCGCATTTCATCTACTGCAATTTTTCTTTGGTGCCCCCGTTATACTCCAAAGCAATAACGGATCCGAGTTCACTTCACAAGTCATTACAGGGCTGAAGGAAGGTTGGCCTTACATGATGCATGGTAAGCCTCATCATCCTTAAAGTTAGGGATCAGTTGAGCGTGCAAACGGTGATATGCTGGTGGCGTGAACAGCTGACAATGACTCAGAAGACTGGCCTACAGGCATCAACTTCGCAAGCAGAAAGGCGGGTGAAAAGAAATCGCGTAGATCTGCGAACTGGCGAAGAAGGTGACAATGTTGCTGTGCCAGTCCCACCTGTTGATCATGGGAGAAGCGATCCTAGAAATATCCGCGGTGTCATAATTGACAGACTAGAAGACAGAGACCAATGCAGGATAGCCGTAAAAGCTGGTATCTCAATGGTTTGTATCCCAGAAGTAAATTCGATATGTGCCCTCAACGCCTTCTTACCTGACGACGTGAACACTGAAAAAAAAATTTTCACTGCGCTTAAGAATGATTTATCAATGAGCTTCAAGTAGACAAAGCTTCACAAATGCAACTGTATTGGCGCCAAAAAGTGTAGGACATGGCAATGTAAATGCCTCAAAGCTGGGCTTCAGTAAAATCCACGCTGTCATAGCAGTATCAAATGTAACAAGTGCCATTCTTTAGAATGTCTTTTTTATGCTTTGTTTTATTAGATCGTGGAGCAGTTTACATTGCGTATGTGCATGCACTGGGATGGTTTCTGCCATTCTTTAGAAGTTGTAAATGTTTTGTTTTAGGTCTTGGAGCAGTTCACATTGTGTATGTATGTGTGTATGTGTGTGAAAAACAGAGATAGAGGGTGTGTGTGTGTGTGTGTGTGTGTTTTACCTTACTGACTGTTTGACCAATAAAATTCTGTATTTTGTATACTGCCTATCAGTGTTTGCATATTTTTTTTTATTGTTAATGTTAATTTAATTTTTTTTAATCTAGTTACTAATTAAACAAAACACAGCATTTCTAAATAAACCAGGTATGCTATGATCGTCGTAACTTTGGCGATGATGATCAGGGATTACGCGTACCTACTAGGAGCATTTTTCAGGGATTTCGCGTAACCACCGGGAATTTCAGTGATTAAAATGGAGATCATGCGGATTCCCCCAGGCATTCTCAGTTACAGGCATGACACCCGGTTTGACCTACTTTTTCTGTGGAAGCCGGCCTCCAGTCATGTTTCTACAATATTAGTTGTCAGTCGGTCTGATGATATCGGTAATAACTGCGAATGTCTCAATGCAGGCAGACTCTAAATGTAACATAAACCTTTTTACGGTGAATCTTGATTCAGTACAATTCCCTGCCAAACAAAAAGAAATAAAAAAGCAGTGCACAAGTCATGTGTGAAGCATCCTTTTAAAAAGAAAACTGAACCTTTATTTTTTCCCCACTTAAGAGTTGGTTTCACTTGAAGTTGGTTCTATATGCTTTCCATTATAGAGGTCTGGGGCTTAAAACTGTGTATATTTTGTCTGAAATTAGCAGTTTTTACAATATAATTTGGCCTATTGCCACTTCATTTCGTCGGTAGCTTGTGAAGATAGATATTGAAGTCGGTGGGCCTGTCCCCGAATTGTTCCAATTATACTTTATTAGTCATCTTTCCTAATAATTTAAGACTAAAAGAAGGAAAATTCCATTTAATTTAAGATACACTTCACTTTTTCAAAATTTAGCTCTGCTTTGGATCTCTTACGGAATTTGAGGCTTTTATAGCCATGTCTTTAAAATAGATCTAGACGTAGCTAAAAAATAAGATTGACAGTTGTAGAGTTCGGTGTTCAGCTGCCGTTTTTTGAAAATGGGGAGGAAATGTTGCGTTTATGGTTGCACATCTGGATATGCCAGCAATCCCAAGAAAGTAACTATGTATAGATTTCCTAAAGACAATGAACAAAGAAACAGTGGTTGCGAAGCATTCCAAACAAACTTTCTGAAGGAGAAATTACAGACCATATGGCAGTTTGTGCTTTGCATTTCCGCCCTGGTACGTTAATTAGTACAGGGGGACGCTATCAAGTGCCTCTTGAACCACCCTCTGTATTTCCAAATGTGCCATCATCTTGTTGCGGTACACCACAGCCAAAGCCTCGAACAACACAATCATCATCCGGGTCTAGGACTGACATCACAGTTGTTGATGAACACAAAAAAAAGTTCGACAGAAGGACACTCTTTTCATATATACTTTTTTTTCATGTTTAAGTGAGAAGATATCACATCTTGGATTTGTGGCACATGATGATAAAAATATTGTTTTTTTTTTAGCAAACAACGCGAAGGCCCTATTCCTTCATTTTCTCTTTATTTATCAATTTCTGATGTTGTTGATGGGGTGATAAATGAAGTAAAATTTCAACCATACAAGAAATTAGTTCTTCTCCAACACAAACAGCTGTGTGAGATAATAACTTGGTGGAGTCAGTTTGACGAACTCATTCGTTTTGGTCTTGATGATGAAAATGAAGTGAAAAATGAGGAAAAATTTAAATTTGTTGCTCGACAGATTGAACTGTTAAACACCCCAAAAAATTCAAAAATTTATAATATGGACGATTTTCTTTTAGCCTTCTCATGGTATTTAAAGTCTCGATCGTTGTATGACCACGTGAGAACTTTTCTACATTTGCCATCAATTTCTACAATGCGTAAACTTACTAGTTTGGCATAAAAGTGTCTCTGATGAAATTTTATATCAGTCTTACTTCAAAAATGTTGAAGACAAGTGCAGAGGATGTATTTTAATCATAGATGAAATTTATGTAAAAGCCTCAATTACTTACAAAGGAGGTGTACTATTTGGATATTCTATGGACCAGCCTGGTAAAATGGCATCAACTTTATTGTGTGTGATGGTAAAATGGTTTTTTAGTGGAGAAAAATTTCTGGTCAAACTTTTGCCCTGCCATTCCTTAAATTCATGTTTTCAGTTTGATGTTATTAAGAATGTCATTTTGATGCTGGAAAATTGTGTGGCAAATGTTGTTGCAGTAATAAATGATAACAACAGAGTCAATCAGTCATTTTTTTTTAAGAAATTCACACAGCAATCCCCGGAAACACCATGGATTGTTCAGTCACCTAGTGATATTCAGCGACCGTTATTCCTATTGTACGACCCCGTACACTTGATAAAGAACATTAGGAATAAATGGATGACTGAAAAATCCCAAACTTTGGAATTTTCTGTGCCAGGACAGGAATAGAAATTATTAGCAAAGTGGTCTGACTTGAAAGATTTATGTAATTCAGAGAGTCAGTCACTTGTTAAACTGTCCAAGCTTTCAACCTCGTCTATCAGCCCCTCAAATATTGAGAAACAGAAAGTTTCGCTCGCTTTAAATGTTTTTTTGTGAACAGACAAGTTCAGCTCTCAAAACTCCTCACATAGATCTTCTTCGTGGTCTGAAACTGCAGCCTTTATTGATATTGTTGTATCTTTGTGGAAAGCCTTTAACACAAAAAGTATATTTCAAGCAACACGTCTTCGTGACCCTGACCGCCAAGTTATTGATAGCACCACGGCTGTCGAAAGAATTCTCAACCTTTTGCATCAATGGGCACAACTTGCACAGAGCATAAGTCCTCGTAAGGTCAGAGAACGTGCATTAACCAGAGATACTGCTGAGGCTCTGAGCTGGACATGTCGTTGCCTAGCAGATTTGGCCAGGTATTTGCTTGCAAACTGAAAAATCATACGGGCATGACTATGTTTTGTTGGGTTTCTTTCAACAAGATGACTTAGAAAGGCATTTTGGCCACTTCCGCATGTCTGCGGGCTGTAACTTCTATTTGTCTGTTGAAGATGTTCTAAAATACCCATGCAATTGATTGAACACAGTTCATGTTGCAGCAGACTCATGATGACTTGGATTACAAACAATCACTCCATAGTTGCAGTCTGTGTAATAAAAAGCTGACAGAAGCAGAATTAATACTTTTAGATGATTTGTCATAAGAAGCTTTCAATACAAGTCCTGACGAAAAGCTTAGTTTGTACTACATTGCTGGCTACATTTCTTCAAAGCACAGAGAACTGGCCAGCAATGAACCTGCAAATATTCCGGAAAGTATGTATGTGCAAACATTGAATCGTGGAGGACTGCAGTTTCCTTGTACAGATCTGTTCAATCTCTCCCTTTTAGCCTATGTCTTCTTTATCAAGACTCCAGAGAGGCTCTGCCGCAACCGCTTTATAAAGATCTTAGAAGATTTTCCTCAGTTATTTCATCTGGAGCTAAACATCCAGAAACCTGCCCTTGCACGCTTTACAAACATCTTAATGAAAAGATTCGCCAACTACCATGCCACCACCAATGAGGGACAGGATAGACGTAAAATTGCCAAATTATCATCATCAACAAGTAAACAGTAAAATGGAGGATTTCCAGAAAATGTCGCTAAAGTTTTATGCTGCTTAGGTTTGTACTATTGTTATTTTGATCTGGGCTCTGTGTATTTATTTGTTTTGTTTGATGACATTACAAAGTTCCATACCACAGAAGCAGCAACAACAAATGTTGTTTACCTATTGTGCTTTTGTCTGCTCTGCGTGATATCTTCTCTGTTATCTCATGCATTTACACTCATAACAACCAGCAGACAACATAAGTGAAACATCTTTTTTTTTATGTCATCTATGTTGTGTGCTTCACTGTGTCAAAACTATCATTATTTTTGCATCACTGTTACGATTATGCATCATCATCATCATCGTCTTCTTCTTCTTCTTCAGTAATTGGATGAATATTCATAGACTATAGTAGGCCCACTATTTCTTTTAAACTAGTATTGCTCCTTCGGATATTCTTTAGTGACATAGCTACACCCAAAAATACAACCACCTACAATAACAAGCCAATAACAGAAGCCACAGTTTCATAGACAACATAGAAAAACAACTCGCGTACATTCCTTTTTAAACACGTATGTTTTTTACGCTGCGTTAGCTTAATTTGGTAGCATTTTTTAAAATAGTCTAGATCTGATATTAATTTCTTTCTGTTCCCCAATCAAGAGAACATTGATTACTTTTTTGAGAGAGAGAGAAGGAGTGTGCTTTTTTACATTAAGTTAGCATAATTTGGTAGCTTTATTTTAGGAGTCAAGATGTTGAATTAATTTCCTTGTATTCCCCATTCAAGAACAATGATTAGTTGGGGTTTTTTAGAGAGAGAGAGAGAGAGAGAGAGAGAGAGAGAGAGAGAGAGAGAGAGAGAGAGAGAGAGAGAGAGAGAGAGAGAGAGGTGCACTCATAGCGTAGGCCCACACTGGAGGCAGCAGTTCACGTGTCCAACAATACATGTTTTTCAAATACTCTCTTTCTTTGGTGCGAGCGCACACCAAGTCGGCAACTTGTCGGAGCGTCGGGGCTATCCTTTGTGTCTTACAGCATTGTCTTACGTCAGTGGCTCTGACGGATAAGGGAAAGGGGGCTGCCATTACGTGACCACGCATAATTCTACCGACCGTTGCCGCGCGAACCACGAGGCCAGTCTTGTTACGCAAATTATCAGGCTAACTTGTCGGTGGGTAGCGCACAATAAGCGTAGGCCCACACTGGAGGCAACGCGACTTGTCATGGCTAACTTGAAGGACTGATGTTGCACTTACTGCGCGCTACCCACCGACAAGTAATATTTTTATAACAAGACTGGCCTCGTGGTTCGTGCGGCAACGGTCGTAGAATTATGCGTGATCACGTAATGGCACCTTCCTTTCCCTTTCCCTAAACACAAAGGATAGCTTCGGCGCTTCAAAAAGATGAAAGTCGCATCAAAGAAACTAGAGTGTCTCCAAACGTATTGTTGGACACTTGAACTGCTGCCTCCACTGTGGGCTCGGCTTCAGGCTAAAAAAAAACAACAAAAAAAAAAAACAGACTGTGCGACCTCATTCTCTGTCCGCCTTAACCTCACTCACTAGTGACCCAGGGCTGCCAAAGCTGGGGTTTTCCCCCCAGATCTTGGGGTTTTTTTTAGGGTTGTCTGGGGTTCTGGGGTTTTTGCATACGAATCTGGGGTTTTCTTTGCATGGCAATTTTGGCTTTAGGACTTTAAAAAAAATAACCAATAGAAAAAGCAATTTAGACAAAAACTAAACAAAACAAAGAAAAAAAAGTCGCAATACAAAACTACGAGAGGAAAATTTAAATCTGGCACATATGTATATAAATTTCAAGTAAGTACTTTTTGTAAATAGGCTCCTAGTTTTATACGGAGCCCTTCCTCGGGGTGGGGATTTAGCGGCATATTTTTCTACTGGCTGGTAATTAGGCCTTAGTCTCCAACGACAGGCCAAATAGGCCTTTCAATCAATTAAAAAATATTCAATATAAATCTAATCTTTTTTTTTTAGTTATAAATAAATATTTTACAGCCATTTTACCTTGAGATTTTTTGTTTAACAAAAATGATGCGTTTTGGATAGGGGGATTAAGTTTTTTTTATTATAAACATGGGTCAAAATAATGTCTGGGGTTTTGGCAGAATTCTTTCCTATGATCTGGGGTTTTTAGAACCTGGCACTAGGGTTTTCTGATAGCTGGCCATTGGCAGCCCTGCTCACTACAAAAACCTGGCATGTTATCGACACAACAACAAACATGGCTTCGAGAGGTGGATGCCGCCTAATGTCACTCGTGTTTTTAATTAATTTTGTGACTTATTCAACTCAGCAATCGCCAACTCCTGTAGTGTTAGGAATATATCCAGGTGATTCCTCTGTATATTACATTTTTAACAATGCAATTCAAGTGGAAGCTGAGAAAGACGTACGTCTTTTGTTGATTGGTACTGGACTGGAAAACACACAGATTTTTTTTACTCCTAACAATGGTTCGTGCTCTGGTGTTGAAAAGTCAAAAACTTTTCATGCCAAAGTTAACAGCAAAGGAACATCGGCTTCAATTGAGGTGAATTTGAGACCTTTACAAGACCCAAAAGCTGTGTATTACTTGTGTGCTTACGATAATTTGACGCAGACTTATGAGCATGCTGGATCTGATTCCTGGGTCACAGTCAACGTCTTTGAAAGACCTGAAAAATCAGGAACACTTTTACCTTTGTGGCTTCAGATCATTATAATAGCTATTCTTCTTATGCTGTCTGGTTTATTTAGTGGATTGAATCTTGGCTTGATGTCTTTAGATCAAACAGAACTTACCATTATTGAAAAAGTCGGGTCTGAAAATGAGAAGCGTTATGCTCGCAGGATTGGCCCTTTGCGTGCTAGAGGAAATTTGCTTTTGTGCACACTTTTGTTAGGAAATGTTATGGTTAATAGTACTTTTACAATTTTGTTTGATAATTTGACAAATGGTCTTATAGCAGTACTAAGCTCAACTGTTGGCATTGTCGTGTTTGGTGAGATAATTCCGCAAGCAATATGTTCAAGACATGGTCTTGCTGTTGGTGCAAAGACTTATTGGTTAACAAGATTTTTTATGTTTGTAACATTTCCTGCATCATACCCCATATCTGTTATTCTTGATAAAATTCTGGGTGAAGAAATGGGCCAAGTGTACAGCAAGGAAAAGCTGCAGGAGCTAATTAGAATGACAGCTGATCAACGCTTACTTCATGATAATGAAGCAAATATTATATCTGGTGCATTGCAATTGACAAACAAAAGTGTAGAGGATATAATGACGAAAATTGAAGATGTTTATATGCTAGAAATTGGTACTGTGTTAGATTTCGATACACTTTCTGAAATTTTACGGCATGGATACACCCGTGTACCTGTTCACGATGGAGAAAAGACCAATATTGTGAATCTGTTAAACACAAAAGACCTGGCACTCATCGATCCAGATGACAACACTCTTCTCAGCACAGTGTGCAAATATTATGATCATAAACCTCTGCTGGTGGATTATGATACCAAATTGGATACTATGTTGCAGGAATTTTTACAAGGTATGTTTTATAAATGAAAATTTTGATCTTCATGTTTTTTTCTACTAAATCTAAAGTCAGACTTTGGTCTAAATCTAGATCTAGAAGGCTTGAAAGGCCACACATTAATAATAAGGTTAAGAATGCTCAAGTATTTTAATCATTTTATTTTGTATAGTGAGACTTTGGTCTAAATCTAGATCTAGAAAGCTTGAAAGGCCACATGTTAAGAATAAGAATGCCCAAGTTATTAAATAATTTTTTTGTATGTGATATTCACTTGATAGACAGTCCTTAAGCTTCAATTTTTTTCCTCTCAGATTGTGATGGTTTGTAGATATTTTTACATCTGAATGCACCTGCTAATGTGTAATGCATTTTTATAAACTGATGGTATTTCAATCAGAATTGATATTAATTTAAATGACACATAATAATCAATTGGGTAAATTGAAACTTACAACTTACCTATGGCTTTGATAGTATCAAGTCTCAAATCCTTGCTCTAATTTCTGTATGTATCAAAGAATTCTGGAAGAAAAAATTCAAAAAGTCTGTGTTAAATATAAGTAATAAAGGGCAAGTGTCGACCTCCCAAGAACTATCTGATCATCTTATAAAGCTTCTCTGTCTTCTTCAGGTTATTGAGAATGATCGCAAGACATCTCTTTTGTTTTTATTTAAAAGCAGGGGTGGTGTAAATTACTATGTCGCAGTGTCCTAGTTTTGTGGAATGTAAAATGTGACCATTTTAAAATAGAACATTTTATTTGAAAAAATAAGTGTGTAACTGTAAACCTTGCTTCTTCATACATCAACTGAAAAAATGTCAAAACTGAACCCTAAGAAGGTGATGTGATCCAAAAGATTTTTAATCAAACTACGTCAAGTATGAAACTCTAGCCTTACTGTTCTTTCTACAAAACATAGATTGTTGATTTTGTATACTTAAAGTTGAAAAAACTTTTTCCTGAATCTAAACAATATTAAGAAGATTTGTGGTTTTCTAAAAAGTGTTTACATGACCTTGCTATGTGATTTTGTCCATTTATTAAGTTTCCACTTATTTTTCTTTGAAAAGGGAGGGTTTTCTGCAATGTCTTTGCAGTACTGATTTCTAGGCATTGAGTTTTAATTCAGTATAGCTTTGTGAAAGTGAATGAATGAAAAACAATGCATCAATGTGAGTGACAAAAAATTTGACAAAGTCCTATATGTGATATCATGGAAAATTTTGTATTTACCAAGTAATGTTTTTTTCATAGAATTGTCAATTGTTGTTCTCAGAACATTGCTAAATTAAAATTTGTGGATTAGTTTTTCTGACTTTAAAAAATATACAGGCAAAAAATTATTCATTGGACCAGATTTCAGTTTCAGAAAGAAGTGTAGGTCTTGAGACTCCGTGCAACAAAATCACCACCTTCTGTCACTCACTGTGTCCGTAAAATTTAAAAATGAACAGTTCATTGAGCAAATTTGATGTAATATTTAGGGTCATTTTATGAAGTTATACTAAAATAAAAAGTAAAAATTCCATATGTGAGCATCTCTAAGGGTTTTCTCTACTGCTCTTACCATTTCTACGGGGGAGTCAATAGCACAGTGAATTGTAAATCTACCCCAGATGAGCAGGGACCTTTCTGTTGTGGGTTAGAGTGCCGTCACTGATATCTCGGCCTGAAAGCCTGAGATCACCATGTGGAAAGGCTATATATATATATGCAAAAGCCATACCAAACTACCACTACTACTATACTATACTTTATTTTAATTTATCAATACCAAATGGCAGAAAATAAAGAACTTTCTATGAAAACAACAATTCTGCATTAAATCACCATGTAAATTAATTGTTCATTCATTGGCCATTTGTAGTTATTGGTTGCAACATAGTTTTCAAACGGGAGCTACAAAATTCATTCTACAAAACCACTTTGTTGGTTTTAAGAGATAATGAAGTTTCTAAAAAGATATTTTTACAAACGATTTTTAGACATTTTGGGTGTCACTGTTGTACAAGCAATATCTTGGTGGTGATTATTATGTTAAAATAATAAATATATATGCTATGTGCAAGGAGTGAGGTATATTGTCGTAAGAAATATAGAGAGGTTTTTAAAATATTACTTATATTGCAAAATAATGATATTTAGGGCCATTCCATGTTACTTGTCTTACACCTGAAGACTACTCTGAAAGCTTTTTAATGTAACTGACAGATCAAATAAGAAGTTTCTTACATAGTTTATATATTGTGTACAAAAATGATTACACTACATAAAGAAGACCTCTACTATTACAGCTAACATGAATAAAGTGTCTGAGGATGAGTGTAAAGATTCAATGCGTGTGTTACTCCAAGAAAATCAAGCAGTCTAGTAATCTAAAAAAAAGGATTAGGTCAAGTCTAGCCTATTTCAAAGCTATTATCGGCAGTCTATCCACCTACCCTTGAAAAACACTTTTAAGAAGTTAATGCTGGGAAAATGAGAATTAGTAAGAAACTCTTGGGGAGCGAGGTAGCAGGGAGTCTTCAGAGAAATTTTGGAGTGGGTGGAAGTGTACAAGTCTCTGTCATTAGAAAAGTTTCCAGGAAATGGACATACAAAACGATCAAATTTTTTGTAAGCAGAAAAAAAATCTTAAGAAAATTAGTCTGCCCTGTTCCTGTAGGCTCTCAAAGTCACTTTATTTTTTGCATGTAACGTTACATTTGTTAAAACTTTCAACCGCCCAAAAATGACAAATGTGTGAAGTTCAAGCCATTTTCTTGATTTTAATGAATAGTGTAAAGGCATTTGTAAAAATGTCAGACTTTGGAAAATAAAGAGTCAGTTGTTATTAAATAAGGAAAGTAAAATGGTTTCAACGTGACGTGTGTTACATGGCATTCACAGCTATGTTAATTTTTCAGTTTTAACAAAATCGCCAGAATTGTTACACAATGCATGATTTTTTAAAGAGGTTTAAAATATTATTTATGTAGTAAAATAATGATGTGTGATTTATTCTATTTAGGTGTGTTGTATGGTATACATAAATCCCTTTTTGTGCATTGTCAGATCCAAATTTAATTATTGTGGGATTACAAGTGATAACTGTCCTTTGTTTCCTGCCTGATATTGGGCAATTCCACGTTACGTAACTCACTGTCTTTACCTAGTTTCTTTCCATTAAATAGGTCTCACAAGCTTAAAATACAACAT
>BLXT01005681.1:289105-301532 GCA_019648995.1 Plakobranchus ocellatus
CCTAATTTAATATGGCTCTGTCGGGTGCTACGTAATACCGGAAACAACCGGAAAGGACCGGAAACGACCAGGAAAAATTGTAATTGAAAGAAGAAAAAAAAATTATTGTGAGAGAGTTATGTGCCTTTTTGAAAAAAATTAAATGTGTCCCATCCCAACAACAGCAACAATACCGAAATAACGTAAAGAAGATTGTTTACTTATTCGATTTATATTATGCGCAGTGCGTTATCTTCATCAAAGCAATTTGTGTTTGCCGACATTGTTTTTGATGTTTGACTCAGAAAATGAGACCGAGGTCTACATCCGGGGTTGTCGTACTTCCTGTTTTCAGGTGTAAGGAAAAGTTTTTCGCGCGTTTTTCCGCCGATTTTGTTGGTGACGGTTGCTCAACAAGGAACACATCTACTTTAGAAATAATGAGAAACACCTTTAGTATTGATAAGAATGACACTCAGAACGCTTCGTGGGTCGGCCAGGGGTAGAGGTCAATCAAAAAAACAAGCACGAAGAGGAAGAGGTGGCAGCCAGCAGCAGTTATCCCTTGCTGTTGTGGTGAAACAAAGGAAAAACGGAGCATCGCATGTTTGGTAAGTTTGTTAATTAATTGGGTGGGTTTTTTTTTTTTTTTTTTTTTTTAAGCGCTGTATCATGGTAGCGATAACGATTTACCTCTTAAATTAATGTCTATGCTGTAGTTTTGTGTTTTTGTTTGCTGGTTCATTGGTTTATGACTGGTTGTATTCACGCAGTTTTAATTTTAGTTGAACAGTTATTGGGTATATATATATTTTTTTTAATTGCAAACGCACAATAAGTTGCAAGGTTAGTTTGTTTGTTGGTTGATTGATTCGTTTGTGACTTTGGTTTGTAGCGAAGCAGTTTTAGTAGGTACCCGAAATCAAAATTTGATTTTCATCGTAACAGTAAAATAATTTCATAAATGGATAGACTTTTTAATCCTAAGCATTTTGGTACCAAATTTATAGTTGTACCTCAATATTTAATGATTTTGTAATTTATTAAAAATTGTGTGCAATATTTGGCAATGTTACATAACAGCATGTTTAAACCCCTACAACTTTCCCAAATACAGGCCACAACCTTTTAACTTTCTGAGATCATTCTTATGTACACATATTTAATTCTACTCGTAAGATATTTATTATCTCACATGAGTATGGCTTTCCGTGAAAATTTGCACGTTTCGCCAAGGAAAGCAAACAATCTCATTTTTTACAAAATTTAAAAAAAAAAAAAAAAGAAAAAAAATGATAGACAGACAGAAACGAAATTGGTCTTAAATTTTTAAAGGGTTTTTATAAACATTTAAATTGAAATAATGATTAATTTATAAAGAAAGAGTAAGCTCACCCAACATCGCGACCACGATACAAATCCATCCATTAAGACAAGCTTTTCATATTAATTTCTACCTACAGGTAAAAATTAGGTTATAAAAACATAATAGCGATTCTGATCTATCCTTTTCATTCGGCAAGTCAATCATAGCAATCCTTTCAACAACAATTTTTAGAGCCTAGCAGCCTGCTCTGACCGGGCCTAGGCCTAGTCTACCGAACCCGATGAAAAGAAATATATCCCGAAACGTCCACATAAGTGCAAATGCAGTCAGCGTCATTAGACAGATGTTTCAGAAAAATGGATGGGCGTGCTCAAGAACTCTATGTTTCGTTAATGAAATGGTCGGTCTTTTACGAAAAATAAACAAAAACAAAAATAAGAATCATAATATTTTGACCCGAATTTACCAAATGAAAGTTGGATTAAAATAAAGCTCAATTCTTGAGTTTTCAACCCAGTCAAAAGTGGATCAGCACAAGGCATGGCATAAAAGATACTCGAGCTTAAAGAGGGATGGCGGGTCGATTTTTCATGCTCGCGGCCTCGGTAAATCACGTTGCGGGGGTTGATTTTAAAAAAAATTGAAAAAGATAATAATAATCTACAAATTGAAATAAAACAATGACCTATGTGTGCAGGAAGAATAGATCTTTATTTTTATGTGCATTTTATAAGTATTGAAGACGAAACAAAAATTCACCCATGAATTGAAGGTTAGGATTTATCATTGCAAATCTGGACCTCAGGGCCGCTTACGGCCGGTTTTGGATACTTAGATTTAGTTTTAATTAGTTGGTGGATTAATAGGTTGATGAAATGATTGGCTTTTAACATTCTATGACAGTAGATTTTTTTGTGCTGCAAACGGATAGTCAGTAATTGCTGAGTTCCTTTGGTGATTGATTAGTTGGTCATTGGTTATTCATATGCTTCTTTTTATTTTATCAAATGCTTTCAGAGTTGCAACACATGGTACCATGCATCGTGCGAAGATATAACTGACGAAGGAAATGCGTTGCTGGACTTCTACAGACCAGGAGTATCTATGCAGGAAATGTCGTGGGGGTTTTGACAAACGCTTAAAACAACTTGAAGAAGTAAGAATTTAATTATCTGCTGTGACTGTATGGTTCTAGAAGCCGTCTTGGCAATCTGTTTTAGAATTGGATATGGTGAAAATGGTGTGTGTGTCTGTGACTCTTTGTGAGCCTGTCTGTCTGGAGTCAAATTCCTCACCATACTCCCAAGCAAATACTACTGGAGCCCATCGCCTTAATCATTTAGCCACGACAACCGTCGATAAGACAATCACGGCAAATCTCCCTTCTTTGCCTTTGTAAAATTTTAAACTTTATTTTGTAAAGCTGTCCCTGTCTTAGTTAATACACAATTTTCATCAGACATTCCTTGGGGTGAGAGCTTTGATATGATACCTCATTTGCCAAAATTGGTTAGC
Organism: Plakobranchus ocellatus; assembly: GCA_019648995.1. Lineage (NCBI taxonomy): Eukaryota > Metazoa > Mollusca > Gastropoda > Plakobranchidae > Plakobranchus > Plakobranchus ocellatus. The sequence continues at coordinate 291,927 of BLXT01005681.1, forward strand.
TTAGGGTGGAGGAGGCAGGTAACACACACACACTCACACACACGCACGCACGCGCACACATGCACGCAAACACACACACACGTAAGGAAAATTTAAAGATAGATTGCCAATAACCTGGGAATATATTTATGTGCTTTGCATCTTTTTCGGTTTTTACATTGTTTAATTGATCTTTTTTTGTGGTTACAGGCATCACACCAAGGCATCCAGCACTTAATCAAGTCTGCCGAGCGTGAAGCCTTGTTTTGCGGAGATGCGACGGTCAACCTGAGAGATCTGCCAGACACATATGCATCTGTTGACACTGACATGAACGCACATGAACTCATGCGCCGCCATGACATATGCAGTCGTCCATTGTTAACCCCAGGAGTTGGAAATTGTCTCTTCAATTCAATTTCAATAATGTTGATGCGCAGTACCAAAATTGTTGTGTTATGAGTTCTTACTATATAACTAGATCTACTTCATGCATTCAGCAAACGTTCAGGATAGCAGACGAGAAGAACAACAACCATGTCAGTTCAGCCATTTTTTATTCTCTCCCTTTTACACCGCCAGGTCAACCCAAGTGTTGCCTTTCACATTCAATATATTGTGATATGCCAAGTTGGCTTATCCTACATCCCCCCAAATAAGAACAACGGACAGTTTTTCAAAACTACTTTTATTTTAGCAATTTTAAGTCACCCAAGAAATCTATCAGCAGAAATTATCATGAATTAAACATAGCTTTACTTCAGTTGACTTACATAAATTTACAACATTGAGAAATTTAGTATACCAACAATATCATTCAATATTTTATAAATGAAGTATACTTTATTTTAAAACAAATCTGAAGTTTATTAAATATACTTTTGTGATTTGTATAATCTTCTTGATCCCTTTTTTCTTTCTTTCCTTTCCTTTTCTTTTTCTAACAGATTCAAATTTTATATTTAAACAATTAAATTCTAACTTGCTTGCTTGAAAGACGAATTCCACCTATGTTTAGTTGTATAAACATATTTTCACAATGAAAATTAACAAAATGAAAACTTATTGTCCAAAGTTCATAGACTTCTTGAGAAAAAGAAATGTTTCAGTTTAATTTCAATTTACATTTAAATTTATCTCTAGGTGCCTGCAATGTAAAATGTTGTTGTGGCCAGAGAAAAGGATAACATAAGGTTAATACTTGTGTTTAATTATCTTTATTTGGATCATAGGCCAGTGAAGTGGTGCAAGGCCTGATTATAAATTGAAAATACGCGGAGGTTTTATTTACCGACCACTGCTTGTGTGATAATTTAGTGTCATGTCTGATGTGCGGGGCGAAGTTGAAGACTTGGCCTGTGGGGCCGCCACTGACTTAGGCGATGTCACTAATGTGTCAGTGATACCTGCGTCTGTGCCAAAATTAGATTCCGCCTTGATCCGAGGTGTCCAGGCAATGTTGATGCAACTGATTGCATTGCTGCACTGGAATCCTCAGGTGGAGACGTGTCGCCTCTACTGGGCAGCTGGACTCTGTTTCTTCTCTGCTGCCCCCAATGTTTTTTGACGATGTAGGACTTGGATTGCTTTGTTGTTGGACCTGCTTTGCGGCAACGGCTTCTTGATGTTTCGGTTTAGTTATCCATTCGCGTTGTCCTTGATGGAGTTTTGTCCACGGTTTGGCAATGTGCCGCCTGTCTTAGTTACTTTTCTGCTTTTGCTTGATCTTGCCATCCATTTTGTTGAAGTTTTTCAGATATGACCAATCTGAGTTGTAGCAGTCACTGTGTACGGGCAGTTTTGTTCGGAGTTGTCTTCCCAGCAACAGCTCAGCAGGACTCCTTCCTTGCTGTTATGGTGTAGCTCTGTAGATTCAGAGCGTGATGTAAGGGTCTGAAGCTTTGCGAAGCAAATTTTTTATGGTTCATACAGCTCTCTCCGCTTCTCCATTTGACTCCGGGTGCAGTGGACTACTTGTCTTGTGTGAAATGCCGTAGTTTTCAGTAAATTGTGCAAATTCTTTGCTGGCAAATTGTGGTCCATTGTCTGAAATGAAGGTCTCTGGTATCCCGTACTTTGCAAAAATGGACTTGCTGTGCTCAATGACTGAGCTGGTGGTGGTCTTGGTGAGAAAAGGAATCTCTATCCACCTGAAAAAGTAGTCTACTAGTAGGAGGTATGTTCTACCTTTCCACTCAAACAGATCAGCTCCTATCCTCTGCCCAGGGTACGCGGGTGTCGGTCTTGGATTTAAAGGTTCTTTGGGCACTATCTTGGTCTTTTCACATGTCATGCGGTTTCCAATCAACTTCTCTATTTCTTTCAACATGTTTGGCCACCATACCGTCGTTCCAGCAAAGGCTCTGCATTTGGTTATTCCTAAATGCCCTTCATGTATTCTACGAAGTATGTCTTCTCTTAGGACTGGAGGAACAACTAGTCTTTTGCCATATAGAAGTACTCCTTGATTTATTGCAAGCTCATGTTGGACAGTCCAATATCTCTTGAGTTGGTTGTCTTTCTTTGCATTTGCTGGCCAGCCTGTTCTGCAAAATTCTTTGACCTGTGATAGTTCTTATCTTTGTCTTGCTCTTTCTTGATCTCTTCAAGACGCATATCTGAAGCTGGGAAACTTTTCATGACAAGGTTGACATATCCACTGACTTCTCCCTCTTTTACTAGGTTTGACTCATCTATCTTTGAAAGTGGCGGTCTTGACAGTGCATCAGCAGTACAGAGTTGCTTCCCTGGAACATACTCAATTTTGTAGCTGAACCTCATGAGCCTCATCCGGAAGCGTTGCAGTCGTGGGGTCAACTCATTCAGTTCTTTTTTCTTCAGCAAGACCAACAAGGGTTTGTGATCAGTTTCGATTGTAAACTGTGGTAATCCAATAATAAATCCGGCAAATTTCTCGCACGCCCAGGTTGCAGCAAAGGCTTCTTTTTCTATCTGAGCATATCGAGCTTCGGTAGGTGTAAGTGATCTGGAAGCATAAAATACTGGTTTCCATTCATTTCCCCTTTTATTTTTCTGTAGAAGAACGGCTCCCAAACCATATTTTGAAGCATCAGCCGACACTCTAGTCTCTTTACGTGCATCATAATGTGATAACAAAGGAGTTTGGGTCATAATAGATTTAACTTTAGTCATTGCTTCCTTATGATCTTGAGTCTACACCCATTCGGATTCTTTTTTTCAAAAGTTCTCTCAAGGGTTTTGTAATGTCTGTCAGGGATGGTGCAAATTTACAAACATGATTGACCATTCCTAAGAATTGCCTCAACTCTGTCAGGTTAGTTGATTCCGCCATCTTGTTTATTGCCTCAACTTTTTCAGGATCAATCTTGATACCTTCAGCTGAAATGATATGACCAAGGAACTTGACTTTCTCTTGGGAAAATGAACACTTACTGTTCAATGTAACTCCAGCTTTCCTGAGTCTGTTAGGGACTACTCTCACTCTTTGGATCGTGTTGCTCCTTAGTTTTGCCCATTATGAGGATGTCATCAATATCATATATGACTCCTGGGATATCATCCACCAGCTGTGACATCTCTCTGTTGAACAATTCAGGCCCCGAAGAAATTCCAAAAGGAAGTCTTTTACAGCAAAATCTCCCAAACAGTGTGATAAAGGTGGTCAATTTTTGTGACGCCTCGGCCAATGGCAACTGTTGAAAACCTGAGTTGCAGTCAAGCTTGGTAAATAACTTTCCTCCTGCTAATCTTGCTAGCAGTTCTTCTGTTACAGGTAGTGGATAGTTCTCTCTTTTAAGTCCTTCATTGAGTTTAGTTAGGTCAACGCAAAGGCGTATTTTTCCGTTTGCTTTACGAACTACAACTAAGCCAGAACATCAATCTGTTGGTTCTGTTATGATGTCTTCTTCTTGTAATTTCTTTAATTCTATTTCCACCTCTTTCCTGAGTGGACTGATATTCTCCTTGGAGTTGAAATTTTGTGTGGGACCATATCATCTTTTAATTGGATTTGGTACTCTTTTGGTAGTTTACCTAGTCCTGAGAACAATTCTGGAAACTCTGTCTTGAAATCAGCTGTGTTCTGTGCTGTCTTCACACTGTTTATTCTTTGCAAAAGATTTAAGTCCTCAATTGCTGGTCTATCTAGTAGAGGTTGTTTCAGGCCTTGGATGACATAAATTTTTTCACAACATTTTCGGCTGTTTTTTGTCAACCTCATGGTAGCATTTATTTTCCCTAGGACCTTCAATTCATCATGGTCTGGGCCGAAGAGTTTTTTGCTTGCTTTTTCAATCTTTGTTTTGTCTGAACCAGTGACATAGGAATAACTGTTACCGCTGCTCCTGTGTCAATTTTGAATGAAATAGCTGTGCCATTTACAAGAATATTGACATTCCAATCAGTTTTTTTTTTCCTTTGGTCATCTAATGTGCCAATCATCACAGGATACTCATCTTCCTCTGATTCGTCTTGATTAAGAAATCTACCATGTTTACCTTCTTTTTTACGACACATTTTCTGAAAATGCCCCACTTTCTGGTATCGGCGACATTTCTCTCTAAATGCTGGGCACTCATTTATTTTGTGGTGCCTACCACATCTTTGGCATGGATTGCTAGATTTACTACCACTAGCTTTTGAGGATGAACCAGGTTTGTAAGTCTTTTGATTTTTGGACTTTGTGCTGATTTTATGCACGCCAGAGTTGTGCATTTCTTTAATCTGACTTTGTGCTGTCTCTCCTGCTCTGCAAATGTCTAAGCATTTCTGAAGATCTAAATCTTTTACCTCCAATAGTTTCTCCTTAGTTTTGTCATTCACTATGCCAATCACAATACGATCCCTGATCATACGATCTTCCTCTTTGAAATTGCATAGTTTAGCTATTTGCCGCAGTTCTCTAACGTAACTGTCAATTGTCTCCCCTTCCACTTGATTTCTTTTATGGAACAGGTACGATTCAAAGACTCATTTGATTTGCCCAGACAGTATTCTGACAAGATAGCATTTAGCTTTTGGACACTGTCTCTCTCGGTCTCCCGTAATCTCATGCCGTCAAGAACATCATCGGCGTCATCCCCAACGCACGTGAGAAAAACTGCTACTTGAAACTGATCTGGCTCTATATTCAGCCGTGATGCCATGGCGTAGTTGTCCCACTGGCGCTGAAAGCGTAACCAGTGTTTCTTCACAGATGCCTTGTCTGTCAGTTCTAATTTAGAAGGGGGTGGCAAATTAGCCGTGAAATGCTTGGAAGCCATCGCTACTGCAACCTGATAGATTCTAGTCTTTTAGGTCTATTCTTGCCTCCAGACTCTATTCACTGTTATGAGGTTCAAAGCCTAGATCTAGATCTGGGTTTTAATGTATATGGTAGCCAACGAAATGCAATATCTAAGATCTTACGTGTAGATGTAGATCTAAAATAGCCCTTTGGCCCTGCAAGTTCAGTCAGTCTTTACTGCTTGATTTTCGTTTCAAACAAGTCAATCTAAGAACTTACCGCATAAATTTACAATAGTCTTAGAGAGGCAGTGTCCTGACTTCTGACACCATGTTGTGTTATGGGTTCTTACTATATAACTAGATCTACTTCATGCATTCAGCAAACGTTCAGGATCGCAGACGAGAACAACCATGTCAGTTCAGCCATTTTTTATTCTCTCCCCTTTACATCGCCAGGTCAACCTAAGTGTTGCCTTTCACATTCAATATATTGTGATATGCCAAGTTGACTTATCCTACAAAAATAGCATCTGAATTGAGGTTAAAAACATGCATACAAATGGCGACTAGAAAAGAACGCGTGTCAGAAGGTCATCGTAACATTGATGATGTGTTCATTGTTTCGCCTGATTATTATGAATCACTGATTGCTTGTGCCAGGGCTACAGAATTTTCATCTGCCTGGACTATTCTCAGTCTGTCTCAGGTACTTCAGGTACTTCAACACAAAGTGATCTCTGTTTATTCACCCGAGAACGGCCCATGTGATGAGACTGTGCGAATTCTAACTACAGAGTTTGGGTCCTTTCAACAAGAATTGCCTTTGTCTTTCCTGTGGATGGGGTCGAAAAAAGGAAAGGGAAAGATGTGGCTTCCAAATCACTTTCTCCCAATTGCCCCTGAATCCAGTGACGATGATGATGCTCATGATGATGAGAAACAGACAGAGGATGGTGTTTGTGGTAGTTGCGATGATGATGTATTGAATGATGATAGTAGTGTTTATGAGGTTGACACCATGTCGACAATGACAACAATGAATCTGACAATAATAGAAGGGGTAGTGAGGAGGAGGAAACCAATTAAGGTCACAAACAGCCCAGTTTTCTTGCATGATGGTGATGAGACAGAGACAGACGATGAAACTCATGATTCTAACGACTTTCATGGGAATGTGTTTTGAAGGAAAAGCATTATCGAGAGATAATTTTTTACCTGTCAGTGAAGTCCTAAATCTCCTGACAGGCCACACTAGAAACGGTGCATGCCAGTGTGTCACCGGGCAGGAAGGAAAATGTCTGATTTTTGGTAGACAATTCAGACAACGTCATACGCCGAAAAGGGGGCAAAAAATCTCAATACTGAGATGACTGTGGGGCGTGGGGTAATGGAGCTAAGGCAAGCACACCATCCACATTGTACACAAGGCATAAAGGGCTGGCCATACATGTTGTCAAAAGAGAAGCAGTCAAATGGAAAAAAAGTATGCAAGGCTGTAGAACCTCAGCCAGCCTCAGAAGATGTTTTCACACTTCGGCGGAATTACTCCAAGCATGCGCATTCAAATGATTATGTCCGCCGGGTAACATGGTTAGAGAAACACGAAAGGAATGCCTTTATGAGTATCGAGGAAAATGTCCAGGTGCTCATACACATCGAAAGTCTGCAAATCCTGAACGCACTGGTGCATACATTCGGCTGCAACCACAGGTCATGGACAAACTCAAAGAAGATGTCCGTACACAGAAGCCGGATAAACTGTATAGGCTGATGTCTTGTATAGGCCAAAGAAAAATCGGGTCATTTACGATGCAAAACATAGGGGAAAGGGGAACGGAATGAATATGCAGGCAGTCAGGACAGGAACGTTTGCAGACCAAGTACGCACGGTTGAAAGGATGGCTCATACAGAAAAGTGAACGGACTTTATTCAAATCATCACCCGTGCACAGGGAAAGGTCTCGACAATTATTCTGAGTTCCCAAGAACAGATGACTGACATGAAAAGGTCTTGCAGCCCTGGACCGAATGGCGTCCGGAGTATCATGACGTTTGACAAAACATTTAATCTTACAGACGTACATGTAACGGCAGCAGTGTACAAGAATGTTGCCCTGTTAAACTCGCGTACCATGGAACATCCAGGTTTCTTTGGAGCGTTCTTCCTCCACGGTAACTCAGATTTCAGAATATTCACCCAATTCTTCTAGCATATTGCATTAGAATTGGGTGAATATTGGCTGACTCAACTAACCCTGTCTTGGGCTGCGACGAAGAAAAGGCCATGAGAAATGCCATGGCATTGGCTTTTCCAGATGCTGGAATTTTGACATGCAATCGACATTTGCGTGGCAACTGTGTCAACTATCTTACAGATAAGATCGGTGTACCACATGGCCCCAAAATGAGACTTCTGTCTACAATTTTTGGGGACAGCCATCTTGTTCATTCAACTGGTGAGGTTGTTTTTGAAACCAGGCTTGAAATAGCATACCGCAAGATGCACAAGACAGCCCCCAAATTCATCTCATCCCTTTGAAACTCACGTTCTAGGCAAGATTAGAGATAATCTTGCAGCTTCTCAGCTCTCTCATCTTACAGACGTCAGTTGGCCTTGGACAAACGTATAATCGCTAAATCATGTTTTGAAACAAATTACAAATTGGAGAAACATCAATTTGCCAGCACTAGTTGAAGCACTGAATGATCTTGTGCATGGCCAATCAAAGGAGATTGAGAGGAGTCTCATTGGCAGAGGCGATCTGATGCTGCAAGAACCAGTTTTTAAGGTTCAGAATGACAACTGACGCGTGGCAGGCCCTAACTGATGGCAAAAGAAAGAAACACACATCGCGTTTCACCAAAAGAATTCGAGATGCCAGCCTGCAGGTCTCAAGGGGGGTGGGAGGGAGATCTTTTGGAAAATGCCCCAAAAGACAAAGGGAGAAAACCAGGACAAAAGTCAAAAAAGGCAGCAAGGCCACTCACACACCCAAAGAATTAACTGAAAATGTGGCAAAAGTACCCTTAAACCTATTTCGTGAAAGTTATGATTTTTATATATGTCATTTGTGCATGTTTAAGTCTCTGTTGTCCCCGCGTGGCGTGATATTACATTCTCTTAATGGTGAGGCTTGACTTGACTTGACTTAGAGGTATGTTGCGTCAGTCACTGTATAAAAACTATTTTCATAATTTTCCATTAGTCCTATATTGAACTTAACTTGCACTAATTTTTTTGGTGGTGTTATCATTTGAAGTACGGTCAAACTTTAAAGGAAAAAGTAAGCAAATTTTGATTTTTTTAATCACAAAGATATTGATTGCTGATAAATACATGAAAGTAATCTATTGGAAATTCTCTGTTGAGTTTATTTCTGTCAAGAAATGAGTCTTACAATGCTTGGGGTCTATTGCTTAAGTGTGGTGGATCCACCTGACTAAATAATTTCTTGGTTCAGTTTTATGGGCTTATTTTATCCCTTCTGGGCATTGCATTACATATTTGATGTTTTTTAAGTATCCGTATGGGCCAATGGTTTTTTTATTTATCAATAACATGTTTGTCCCACCCGTGACAGTTTTTTTTTGTCCCACTCACATTCTGTAGTGCACAGTCTGATTATTTTTATGAAGACTAAAAAAACTTCTTTTCGTTACTATTCTGTTGCTCTATTTTGATATCATGATGTGTCTTTCATTTTTTTTTTCATTTCTTATTTGATTATATGATGTACAATTTGAAAAAAAATCTTATCACTTTCTTATTGTGCAAATTCAGAGTGACAATTTAGTCAAAAGAGCTTTAATTGAACTTCTTTTTATCTTTAATAAAAAAACAGGAATGATCTAAGAAGAATTCATCTATTTAATGTGCCATAACATTCATTATACCTACTGATATTACACTCGTATCATGCATTTGACCCACCCGTGACAGAGAATCACTTTTCAAGATTTGCCACCGTTTGGTTACATGTTGACCCATTTAGTTCTTGCTTGATTATTTGATTGTTTTATTCAAGAATAAAATGAATGTATTGGAAAATACTGGTTTTATATTATGTTCCTGCAAACTCCCGGTTTTTTGTTTATCATGTGGCATGTCTTAGAAAAAGATAAAAAGCCAGGGTCCCACCTGTGACACAGTCTTAACAGCATTGTAAGTAGAAAAAATATGATAGGCTGAGCTTCCATACTTGCACACAACAAAGTAATGATTGATGACATATCAAGTCATTAATACACTTTCTTGAAACCTTTGTGAACCATAGGCTTTTGAATTTGAAAACTTATAATAAAAGTGTCCCACTCGTGACGGTGGAATTGCCAAAGTCTGACGATGGCCTTGCTTTGAGTGGCCTCGGCATATTATTAAATATTATTGTTATTGCACAAAATATGATAAATGTTTTGTGT
>BLXT01005681.1:303894-324208 GCA_019648995.1 Plakobranchus ocellatus
GGGGGGGATATCATCATAGATAAAAATGAAGGAATGCTAGTAGGTAGCTGAAAAAATGAGAAATTATTATTTTTATTGCTTTGTTAAACTATGCATGTTCACCACAATGTCCGATGTGTGGAACAAAAAAAAAAAATAAGCACAGAAAGTTGTGCATATGTTACTGATATTCATGAAACTTATTTTATTTATTTCCTTGTATTTGTATCTCTAGCTGCCATTCCAGGCACTGAAGAAGCACTTAAAGAACAATGATCAAGGACTTTGTTCTTTTAGTGTTAACTAAAATTTGGTATTGTCACTTCAACTCCAAGTCATTTGTGAATTCGTAAAACGATTTACCCTAGCAGAATTAGACTTTACAACAGTACATATCTTTGTATTCAGCACAAATATCTTGTCTTTTTGGAATGAAAAATCAATCATATTCTTTAAGTTCTCTATTACCACTGCCTCAAAATATTCTTAATGAAGCAAAAATAACTTCATACCATTTCAGATAGACTGCCACAATGAGGAATAAAGGTCACCGACTTAAACATGTTCTGTTCTTTTTTTTTATATCAGCTAGCTGTGAAGAGGCTGTAGAGAAAAACTGCAATTAGAGAAAATGCATTGCAAAATGTATTATTCTAATTGTATTGATAGTCAACCCTGGTTGCCGCCAGAGGTACAGACCAACCTCCAGTTTTATGTGGTATGACGTGACCCCTGATCCTCTGCTTTGTCTGGCTTTTTTTAAACAAACAGATGTATCAGACAGACTTCAAATTCTCTACTTATCTTTTCATGCTTGAAAAAAAAAAGATTTTTTTTTTACTATTGGAAACAAGCATTGTTAGAAAAAAAATCACTCTATTTCTTTTTATGATTAGAAAAAGCATGTTGAACAATGTATTTAAAGGTTTTGTGAATTGAAGAACAATAAATTTCCCAAGTTATGTTTACACACAACGCTGCAAAAATGTGCCAAGAGACTATGAGATTTCTGTAAAAGAGGTTAAAAATCTTAAAATTTTTTTTAGCAAAAGAATAGATAAACAGAAAAATCAAAATAAAATGCAATGCAGGGTAAGACGAATGGATAATAAACAATGTCAGGAAATAGAGAAAAAACTAATTAGAGAAGCACATTCATGCGTGCTGAATAAAGGACGTCAGTGGTAAGAAAATCAAATGCAGTTTCCCTGGCTGCATCAAATCAAAATACAGAACAATGTTGATGGAAAAGACGGAAATACTGAATAGATGGTCAGAATATGTTGAGGATCTTTTTAGAGATGATATGTGCAAAAAAATAAAGTAAAACATGTGGAGCTGTTTCGTATGCTAGAAAAATTAGACATTGATGCGAAAGATCTGAGAGTAATTAGAAATTTATACTGGGATCAGACTGCATCTGTAAGAATTGAAGAAGAACATAGTGATTTCAAATCCATCAAAAGAGATGTGAGGCAGAAATGTGTAATGTCTGATCTTTTTAACCCATATCATGAAATAAACTTAAGGATTTTGATGATATTTCATGCTTAAAAATAAATGGAGGGAACCTTAATTATCTCAGGTATGCAGCTGATACAGTTTTAAAAGCAACTCCAAAAACATTTAGATACTAGTTATAGAGAGCAAAAGAATGGGCCTGTCTTTGAATGTAAAGAAAATGGAATGTATGGTCATCTCAAAGAAATCCTCTAACTCCTAGTGCAATCTCGTTAGCAAAGACGAACAAATCAAACAAGTCACAAAATGCAGATATCTAGGTTACCTGATAACATCAGATGGTAGAAGCACAAGTGAATTAAGTAAAAGAACTGCTATGGCCAAAGATGCATTAAAAAAGATGAAACCAAAACTGGCAAATAGAAAAATAAGTATGAAAACCAAAATAAGGGTAATGAAAACATAGGTATGGTCAGTGCTTTTGTATGGTAATGAGTGTTGGACAATAAACAAGGAAACAGAAAAAACTAGAGGCAGTAGAGATGTGATTTATCAGAAGAATGATGAGGATATCATGTAGGCCTACAGAAAAAAAAAGTCCAATGAATTAGTACTGAAAGAGGTAAGACAGAGGCTACGATAGTCGGCCATATTGCGGACACAAGTGCTTAGAATACTTAGCATTCACTGGAAAGATTGAAGGTAAACGCAGTAGAGGTAGACAGAGAATAAATTTTATTGAAAGTCTCAAGTCATGGGCAATAGGCAACAGGCAATGGTAGCAATAGCATCTTAATGAGGTTAACTGACAATAGATTTGAGGGGAGAAACATGATCGCCAATGTCTGTTCCAGTCAAGGTACGAGATGATGAGGATAAGAATAGTATACACATTTTTTTTTTCTTCTAATTCTTTTGTTTTTAATGAAATCCCAGGGGAGAATATTACTTGCTGAAGAAATGCTGCAATGAATACCTTATAAGTGAAGTTAAAAAGAAACAATTTTCACAAACATGCATTCATTTGTAATGAAAAAACTTAAAATATCTAGATAAAAGTCAAAGTATCGAAATTCAATTTAAGGTTGTTTTTTTTTTTTTTTGTTATCGTCTTTCAAGTATGCAAGCTGCCTATATGCTGCTTTGTAGTTGCTACATCAGAATTTACAATGAGCAATAAAATTGTTTTAAAGAAAAGTGGATTTTTTTTCTTTATTACAAAGAAGGAAGGAAATGGAGCTAAAAACCAAAGGAACAAAAATTTCATTGCTTGAATTGGAAGGAATAAACCCTAATTTTTTTTTACAATTTATAAATAAAATGCAGTGGAAACCTCATTATTCGAAGTGCCAGGGAATAGACCAAACCTTTGAATTCTGAGACTTCGAATCATTTAATTCGAAAATAGGGGTTAAAGAATACCACTATTTATCAAACCTACATTCGGCACCCCACTTTCCTCTCCTCACCCTAGTTTGACCCCCTCCCCACTCTCACATTGTTATTGATGGCACTCCTGGCGTATGCCAGCTTCGTTAAAACGGTGATCGGCACTGCTTTGGGAGTGGCAAGAGGAAAACAATTTTTTTTTCTCATTATGTTTTGTGGCCATGGAGACTTTCAATTACGAGAATAGACTTTCTTTGACTTCGAATAATGAGTTTGAACAAAGCCAAAGAAAAAAAAAACTCAGATCACGAATACTTCAATTTATGAGAAATTCGAATAATCAGACTTTGGTTTTTGAGGTTTCACTGTATTCATCTGATAGCACATTCTTCATCATGAAGGTCTATGATGTTTTTTTTTTTTTTAAATGCTGTTCAACTGTATCTTTAAGAGAAGCTTGAATGAAACATTTAACTGTTATCCTTAAGACATTGCATTATTTCCAATTAATATTCAATGTATTAATGAAGTTAACCAGAACAAACTAGTGAGAAGTCCCTGTGGCTACTTTTGCACCAAAGCCCTTTAAAATTGTACTGACTCACAAAGGTCATAAAATCTAAATTTTTAAACTATTTACAGAATTGAGATAGAGGCATACTTTTTCAAAAATAAAAATCTGTTTGAGTAGAGGAAAATCATGCTCTTAATTAATATTTCCAAAATATGATTTGTTATTAGTTTACACAGTGGCCTTACATTACTCACAAATTATTTCCTATCAAAGCACTTTTGTCTTCTGTTGTATTATTTATAGGTATATTGCAAACTCCATGTGGATATGTTTTTTTAACAAGTTAGTTGAAACTAGTTCATTCCATTACAGGTCATCTTTATGTGCAATATAAATTTAGACAATAATGAATGCAATAAAAATGTGTCAAAGACTATTGTGTTTATTTTTATGTAAGCAAACCTTCATAGCTGCCAATCTTCTGTTTTTAACTGTGATTGCCTGAGTTTTTACCCTTCGTTTAGGTTGCATTTGATGCTGAGAAAATATCGGCTGAACAAACACACCTCTTCCTTTGAATTGATCTTGATCCACTTATGTCTTATGGCTAGTCCTAGTCTTATGACTGAGTCCGATGTTGCATGTGATATGATTGAGAAAAAAGAGAATCACTCTGCATTGTTTTTTTCCAAAAAATTGAAACGACAAATACTTTGGCACCAAATTGTTTTCACATCAAGTTTTCATCTAATCAAAGCATAGAAAATGCAATCTCTTTAAGATATATATAAGTAACAAGTATGTTTCAACCTTTCTCTAGCTACCTGTGGCCTTTGATACCGGTAGTTGAAATTAAGACATGCCTCCTTCACTAACTTGAACTAGTCCTGAACTCTGAAGTATCTTTTCTTTTGTGGGAGCAAGTCTGCCACTAGCATGTACATGAAGATAACCTAAAACCTGGTAGCTCCTATGACATGCCATGAGACACTCAGTGTTAAATTGAGTCTTGAGCTTGCAAAGTAAAGAGAGAAACGATGCTAATGGAGCTTGGGTGTATTTTTCTGGCATGTTTTTTTTATTTTTTTGTTTTGTTTTGAAACATCTAGTTTACAGTGACATATTACCTCCATAAATTCTTTAAGAAAAGGTGTGATGCAGTTTTATAAAATGAATCGGATTGCAGATATGCATGTTTTACTTTATTAAATGAAAATTTTAAACTTGATGGGTACAATTATTCCCTCTTGTTGTGCAGAGCATTCATTAGATATATACCTACTGTACAGAAAGTAATGATATGAGGGTTTTCATGTTGTTGTTCTTTTTTTTTTTGTTTATCTGAATTCAGTCAAATAGATAGGGAACTCGGCTAATATTTAGGGAGTCCCACACAATAATAATGACAGCATTTTTAAACATTTTCATAATGTAGGCCTATATCTTTTTATAAGGGTAAAGTATAAATATTGGCTTGCAACCACATGCATAAGTTGCCACTGTCGTTCCATAACTCTCAAAATATCAAAAACATCAATCATATGTAAAGTCATACACAAGAATATTATAATCTTTTGTGTGTGTTTGTAATGATCATGTGCTTCACTTTCATTTACCTTAAAGTAAGTATTTTATTTAACCAGATACTCCATATGTGAATTTCAAATATTTTGTCTTAAACTTATTTAAAAAAAGAAAACATTCTTGTAGCGATAACTTTTTCCTGGCCTCAGAAATGGTAGTGTGAAAAGCTATTCCTAGCTGCAAATATGAAAGACTTCCATTTTAAGAGGAATTTGAATTGCTAAAAAAAAGTTCACAAAAAAGAATTGTATGTTTCAGCTGTATGCTCTGACAGTTCTTAAGCAACGAAATATGTTTGAATGTAATAATAATTTATTGAAAAGGTCACAGAGTGTTTTGTTTTAAATTTTGTGTAACCTCTTTGTATTTTGTGTTTTTACTAAGATTATTAATAAACATGCTTAATGATTTGAAAATAATGATGATATTGTGTGAATTTATGCTTATGAAAAGTATCAACATGGAATATTTTTTTTTTAAATAAGGCAGTACATAATAATCCTAGAGCAACTGTATTGATATTTTATTAGAGAGAAGCTGATTCTTTTTTCATTTTCTTTTCTTTCTTTGGTTATCATTTTTGACATAAACTTTTATTTCTTTTTCCACTGAAGACCTTGCCATATGTAAGAACAAAGTCATTATCAAATTGCATATCTACACGACTGAATTCAAGCCAAAATTCTAAAGTGAAAAAGTAAAAGTACCATTGCTTCACAAACAGAGAGTCTATAACAGGTCTATAAAAAGTTCTGTACTGAAGAAATTAGTTTTTCTTACTTTTCTGGTTTAGGATTTTTGTTTAAAGTCAGACATGCAGAACTGCAGCTCGTCTCATTTTTTAAGATGATTCATATGAAACTGAAGGATGATTATTTTCATAGTTATAATCAGTGAATTTTTCCATCTACTTCATTTTTTATGATTTTTTGGAAGAAGCATCAATGAAATGTATCATGTATATTTCTGTTTTAAATTGTGAAGTTATTTATTCATACAGAAATGATTTAATTGGGGACGCATCCTTATTCCAGTCCTGATAAATGGATAGTCACAGTTAATGTCATAATTGTAGTCAGGTTGTAAAGTTAGTTGCCTGTCAAATGAGTGTTTAATGTTACTCATGAAAGAGAAGTGAAGAAATACCCTCTAGCTTGCTATGTGAATGTTTGCAATCTGGCGTAGATCCAAAAGATTTAAGTCATAAACCGTTGCTGGACGATGGGAGCGTCCAATAGTTTGTAAAATTCACAGTACTGGACGCCAGTGTAAGATGGGTTTGTTCTGTTTCTATTAATTTGTTTTGATTTTTATACTCACAAATTGTTCCAAAACTACTTTAATTGCCCCGGGACTACTTCCTTCACGTTTTAAATTACACAATTTATCTGATTGTTTTGTGTGAGAAAAAAAAACTTAACGGTTTAAGAGTTAAAAGATGGTAAAAGCAATTTTCAGTGATATGAAAGAACTGAAATTTTTAATCAAGCTTTTCTATCTATGATAAGAGAGTTATCAAAGCAGACAATCCAAGTCTAGTTCTTTGTCTTATTCAACAAAACCATTTTAAGAGTTCATATTTTGCTTAGAGCATATTAGATGTAACATTGCATTGTCATAGTGCTTTGATTATCATAATTAAAAAAAAAAATGTTTATAACTTTGAACATGGAGATTGTTCATCTACACTTCACAAAATTATAGCAGCACCTGATCACTAAGTGATATTTAAATTCAAAGGCATGTTTATTAATATGTCCATATCACAATGTCTAGTCTTATCAATATGTGCTTTTAGAATATCATCTGAAAACCATATTATTCTCTCTGTTTCAAGTGGTATCGGTTACAAGAAAGAGAAATAACATTCTGAAACATAAAATGCAGATTTTATTGATGTATAGAATGATGCTTCGGAGTATGTCCCTTTATTGCAAGATTCTTTAATATTTTATCTCAAGAAAGTGTTGTGATAGACAATCGCACATGAAATTAATTGCAATAATTATTATTTTTTGTTGGTGTTTTTCGTTTAGCTCTAGGTCTTACTTTGTTTGTACATCTGTAGATAAATTGGATCAATCTTTTTGAGGAATATTAGTTTTTGTTTTTATTTAGACTTTGCATTTGTAGCTTTTTTTCCCCATTGGGTCTGATTATCATTTTATATATTTCTTTTTTCACACAATCTGACTCTTTCCCTTTCTTTCTCCATCTTTACCTTCTACTTAATGTCTCTCTCTCTCTCTTGATTTCTCTCTGCCTCTCTTCCTCTCTTTCTCTCTCTCCTGATTCCATGTTCTCTACTCTTCTCCTCAGTCTATCTCTCTGCCCTATGTCCACTTTTGTTTGGCTTCATGTGATTTGCCATAGAGAGGAGAGTTAATAGCAATCAGTTGTAGAGATATAGCAAGAGATTTGAAAAATTTTTAAATGTCAATTATTATAAAATAAAATTAGCAAGAAACAGTTCTCTCTTTTTTTGTTTGTTTAGGCTTAATAATGTTACAATCCCCTCAATCTTCTCCAAATGCCTAGTTATACATAGCCATTCCATTTTTACTGATTTATTTATCCGAAATTATTATTAAGTATCTTGGCTTCAGAGAAATTTTCATGGAAGCAGTTACAGAGATTTTGTTTGAAAAGCATTCAAACGTGTCACCATGACTTGTAATATATTTGCATTTAAAATGTTTGCAAAGTAATATATTAATAGAAAAAAAGAGAAGAAGTAAGATCTATACCAATGCCTAAAACTGCCTGCAATTTGAATTAAGTAGCAGTGTGCTTCAATACTGTTTTCCACTTATGCTGTTGTATGTAATTTTATGAAGTAATGCCTTTATTTATACTTACAATATTGTATAAGCTATTTTGACTTAACTCTAAGATGTAACTTTGATAGAGAATTTTGTCCTGAAACCTGCAGTTTCTGTTGGGGGCTCAGAGTCATCCCTGATGCCCAAACTAGTTAAAACCAAAAAGCTCAAGGAGATGAAAAAAAAAGCTTTGGTGGTGAAAAAAAAATATGGACAAACCTTTGAAAAGAGAGAATTAATCTTTAAATGACCTCTTGCTGGTCCAGTCAGAATTAAAAACATAAATCTGGCATCAGTAATAATTATAACAATAGTTAATTCTGCCATTGATTTTATGAAACAAGGTTTAAAGTCCCAAATTAGGTAAATATGTCTAGATCTACTTATTCTTTTTAAATCCCTGTTTCACATTAGAGTTTTTCTATCTGGGCCTCTCTATACTGTATTCTAAAAGGTAAAGAGCAGCTTGAAGAAGTACTCAAGAGTCGAAAAGAATCTTTCAAAGAGTGCATACATTTTTTGCCATTATATTATCCAAACTAGCCCAATGACACGTCAGACTTTTGTCCAAAAAACGCAGGGTTGTTTTGATACTTTTATCCAGCACAACCATAGGCTCTCAGATGATTACGTGTAAAAAAAAAAAATGTTTTGTTATGTAAGCATGTATTTTCATTACTTGACTGACTGTGTATGAATTATGATGTTATTTTGTAATCATTATTTTACTATGCCAATTATTATTATTATTATTATTATTATTAATAATAATATCATCATTATTATTGTTGTTGCAGTTGTTGTTGTTGTTGTTATCATCGTCATTATTATTACTGATATCATCATCATCATTCTAATTTTTTTGAATATTACAATCATTGTGTCATTTTTTTTTTTAGTTTATTTAAGCAAGAAAATTATATCAAAGGTATTTATTTGGAGTATTTATTATGGAATAAAAATCTTTTACTTTTAATTTTGTCCTGCCTTCCCCATCTCTCTCTCTCTCTCTCTCTCTCTCTCTCTCTCTCTCTCTCTCTCTCTCTCTCTCTCTCTCTCTCTCTCTCTCCCCCTCTCCCTCTGCCCCCCTTTTATATGTCTCTGTATCTCTTTCTCGCCTATTCTCCTTTCTTCTTATAATTTCATTAATTAAATTGAAAGTAAATCTGTGTAACAAAGTTTTTTTCCAATGTTAATTGGAAAGTATTCGAAATCATAAAAGTCTCTAAGAGATTTCTGTACCTATTGTTGCACTTTGCTTCTGGCTTCACCTCTGTTTTTTATATGGTCAACCTAGTTGTAGAAATAATTGTTTTTTTGTGTTAACTCTTTTGTGTAGAGTTTTGAGTAGCATCAATTATATGTTAGTTACTTTGCTGTATTTAAGTCAGCATATTCAAAAGAACCAACAGAATGATCACTTTGTGAAAAAAAAAAAAAAAAACACAATTTGGGCTCCTTGTCAATATTTTCCCAATCATATTTGATTGTGGTGTTGCACATTCTCTTTGTTTCTATAAGTGTCTAGCAATTAAATAAAGCATCTGTTCCAAAATATCGATAAAAATCCTTTTTGTGACACCTAGCACTTATTTTTTTTCATTTTTATTTATTTTTTTTTTTTTGGAAGGGGGGGAGTTGAACGCTCGGATAAATAGAGTCCGGCCCTATTTTCACGAACGCTTTATTTCGTAAAGAAAGAGAGAGTTCGAGTTCAGTAAGAAAGATCGACCGTGGGGCTGAGTCAAGAGATCGCCTACAAATAGATTGAGATAATATGGACAATTTTAACATTATCTACTTAAAACATACACGACTTTCATGTAAAGACACAACAAGAAAAAAAAAAAAAAACAGATTAGTGGTCGTAGATGGTAGCAATTAAAACACCAGATGTACCCTCATCAGCCACCAAGGGAACGAAGAGGTCGTGGGCATGATATTTTATATATATTGTGTGAAACTAGCGCAATTTACATTATAAAAATATAACTTAGCCTACGATTTCTTCATTTCGTCAGTAACTTGTGAAGGCAGAATAAAAACGACATTACTGGCATAAGTCTTTCTCAAACTCAGCCGATGAAGTTAGATCTAGAACGGGTCCGAATAAAGTAAGTAGTGCCCACATCTGAGCCTTGCAGATTCCATGTCTTTTGCGTTCGGGAAAATAGGGACTGGACTTATTTTTTCGAGTGCTCGGGAAAATAGTCACTTCGTTTTTGTCACTTCATGCAACCCAATGGATCTTTGGTATGATGTTGCATTATTTTAGTTCAATATTCACAGTCTAATTTTCTTGGGTTTGTTTTAGTACATTAGGCGGAACAACGCATGGAAATCCATTCCTCGTACACGGGGAGGAATCTGCCGATTTTAACGCCTTTCGTTTCTTCATGCTGTTTTTCCCAAGGTTTCAGCACGATAGGCCAATGCTTAATTTTCGCCTGAAAACGCATGGTTCACGGTGCACTGTGGGATTTTTTTTGGGCTGCAAGGTTTTATAATAAAATTAAATTTTCAAAATGGTGGCCGTGGCAGTCTTCTGCAAAGTTGCTTTCATCGAGGAATGCAGGACACTGCAATGCTTGTGGGGCCCTACATTGGAAAAATATTCTAACAAAATTGACAGACGAAAAGCTATGTTAGGCATAATATGTGCGATCCTTTGCACATGGCCTGTGGTCGTGAGTAATGCTCAAGATACAGTTAAATAATTTTTAACCAAAAACCCTTTGAACATGTAGCTTAATGGCGAAATGATTTAGTCCCCCATATTTTTTTTTTATATTATTTTTTTTTTACATAATATTGAAATCAACCTGTCTACTCAAAGTTTGTTTAATCAAAAAAGATTTCTAGAGACCCCCAGAGGCTCGGTTGAAAAGTTTTTCACTATAATTATCCGGAGACAGATCCACCGACTTCTAGATCTACCTTCACAACCTACCGACAACGGCCAAATTATAATATATTTATATTGTAAATAGTGGTATTTTCACATAAAATACTCAGTGTTACGCCTGCGACCTCTTCATTTCGCTGTTAGCTTGTGAAGATAGATCTAGAGGTCAATGCTCCTGTCCCTGAATAATCCCAAAAATTCTGGTGGAACACTTTTAAACCGAACCTCAGGGTTCTGTAGAGATCTCTTTTACCTCAGGGTTCTGTAGAGATCTTTTTTTACCTCAGGGTTCTGTAGAGATCTTTTTTACTATCATTGTTGTTAGGCCTAAAGGTCACCACACTTAGATTTAGATCTATCAAATCTACAGTTCGACTCTCAGTTGTCCTTTACGTGCCGGGTATTGTTATACAGTACTTATCAATTCTTGGCCTAGAAATGTAACCCCAAACCTAGCCTGTAGACGCCAATAATGTCCGATTCTGATCGAATTTT
Source organism: Plakobranchus ocellatus (assembly GCA_019648995.1). Lineage (NCBI taxonomy): Eukaryota > Metazoa > Mollusca > Gastropoda > Plakobranchidae > Plakobranchus > Plakobranchus ocellatus. The sequence goes on from BLXT01005681.1 coordinate 315,044, forward strand.
ACAATGTACATGTACTATGTCAAAAATAGGCCTATTGTATGGTAGGGTATGACGTTTAACTGCATCCGTCGGACAATCGGCGATTAAGCCGCTAACCCATCAATTTTAGATTGATTAGGAATGTAGTGGGACCCAGTAGGACTAAAAATAAAAACTGCAAAGGGCGGAAGAAGACAACGGCCATCCATAGATCCCCAGTGCCATGTGGGTTAGTTGCGAGATGAAGGCTAGCGGGGAGCCCATACACAAACCAGCAGTAGGTTGCCAAGAAAAAAATCATGATCAAAAAATGAAACTGAAACCTCAGTTAACAACCTAAAGAGGTTTGCGGTTCCAATCAAAATCCCTCGTTCGGCAGGGGTAGCCATGTGCAGCAGGTGGCTTGAGGTCGTCATCCAGCGTCTGCTCGCAAAAGTAACATCGATCAGACATAAAAAAAAATTGCAACATGGAATGTGCGTACACTGCATCAAAAGGAAAATTAGAAAGTGTTATTTAAGAAATGGGCAGAATAAAACTTAACATCCTAGGGCTTGCCGAGGTAAGATGGACAGGGGCAGGTTCCATGAAACTAGGTAATAAAACTCTATTTACTCAGGGGACACACACACATGAAAGAAGCGTTGGTATCTTATTCGATGTTACAACGGCAAAAAGTCTGGGAAGTTGATGTCCAATAAAAAAAATTATTTCAGATAGAGTAGTTGCAGCTAAATTCGTAGCCAAACCATTAAATCTAGACATTATTCAAGTGTATGCACCTACATGTGACAGTAATGATGTAGAAGTAGAAGAGTTTCATGAAGAAATAGAAAAAAGCAAAAGGCTATCAAAAATCCCAGGACATCATAATAGTAATGGGAGATTTCAATGCAAAAGTTGGGGATGAAAGAGAAGATGTTGAGCCCAGTGGCATGGGGACTGTAAATGAGCGTAGAAGTGGGCTAATTGAATGGTGCCAAATCAATGATTTTAACATCCCAAGTACTGGTATCAAAACCACCCTTAGCGACAGTGGACTTGGAAGAGCGCCCAGATAGAAGTAGAAACAAAATATATTACATCCTCATTCAGAAACGATCCCGAAACGCCATCGAAAACATCGAATTCACTGCCGAGAGCCTATTGTGATTCAGATCATATTTCAGTTTTGTGTACATTTCAGATAAAACTTAAGAAATTATGAAAGACAAAGGCTAATCCTATATTCCAAATGGACTTACTAAAATCTGATGAAAAAACTAAGAGACAAAATTGCTATAGCTGTGCTTAACAAATATGAGACCCTAAACAACATCTCAAAAATCGAAGAATTATGGTGAAAAATGAAACATTCGCTTAATGAAGTCATAGAGAAAAACGTTCCCAAAAAAGATTTTAAAAAGAGCATAAGAAATGGATAAACAAATAAATACTCGATGTAATGGAAGAAATGAGCAAATCAAAATAACGTAGAAGCGAAGTATAAAGACCAAAACAAAAACATCAAGATAAAATGCAACGCGTCGAAAGTAGAATGGATTAATCAACAATGTCAGGACATGGAGCAAAAGCTAAATGTAGACAGCAAATTATAGCATGTTAAAATTAAGGACATCAGTGGTAAGAAAATCAAATGCAGTAGCCCTGGCTGTATCAAATCAAAAGACGGAACAATCTTAATAGAAAAGAAGGAAATACTAAACAGATGGTCAGAATATGTTGAAGATCTTTTTAACGATGATAGGTGCAAAAACCCAAAATAAAGAAAAAAATAGAAGGCCCAACTATCCTAAAAGAAGAGGTAGAGGCAGCAATAAAGAAAATAAAATATGGAAAAGCCACAGGACCTGATAATGTACCAGAAGAAATAATGAAAGCATTAGATGGTTTAGGAATAGATCTGACAATAAAGCTTCTTAATGCAATAAGGATTGTGGTACAATTCCACAAGACCTTTGCAGATCTGTTTTTATAGTACTGCCTAAAACACCAGGAGCAACAGGATGTGAACTTCATAGAACAATCACTTTAATTAGACATTTTACAAAAAATCCTGTTACGCGTTTTGATGCATAGAATGCGCAAGAGTCTAAGACCAGAAATATCTCCAAAACAATTTGCCTGATAAAAGGACTAAAATCGCAATATTCACTTTGTCAGTGCTTGTATGGAACGGTGTATAGAAATGCAAAAAGATCTTCACCTTTGTTTCATTGATTATTCACAGGTCTTTGACAAAGTAAAAGATTTAGAGCTGTTTCGTATGCTAGAAAAATTAGACTTCGATGGGAAAGATCTAAGAGCAATTAGAAATTTGCACTGGAATCAGACCGCGTCTGTAAGAATTGAAGGTGAACACAGTGATTTCAAATCCACCGATAGAGGTTTGAAGCAGGGATGTGTAATGTCACCTGATCTTTTTAACCTATACAGTGAAATAATTTTAAGGAATCTTGATGGTATTTCAGGCTTAAAAAATATATGGAGAGAATCTTAATAATCTCAGGTATGCAGATGATACAGTTTTAAGAGCAGAATCTGACGAGCAACTCCAAAAACATTTAGATACTAGTTATAGAGAACAAAAGAATGGGCCTGTCTTTGAATGTAAAGAAAACGGAATGTGTGGTCATCTCAAAGAAATCCTCTAACCCAAGTGCAATCTCCTTAGCAAAGGCGAACACATCAAGCAAGTTACAAAATTCAAATATCTAGGTTACCTGATGACATCAAATGGCAGATGCACAAGTGGCCAAAAATACATTCCAAAAAATGAAACCAATACTGTCAAATAGAAACATAATTATAAAAACCAAAATAAGGTAATTCAAACATAGGTATGGTCAGTACTTTTATATGGTAGTGAGTCTTGGGCAATAAACAAAGAAATGGAGAAAAAACTAGAAGCAGTAGAGATGTGGTTTATCAGAAGAATGATGAGGATATCATAAACAGAAAAAAAGTCCATGAATTGGTACTGAAAGAGGCTTATGTCGAGCAATCACTAATTAAAACCATAAGACAGAGGCAACTACAGTTTTTAAGCCATATTTGCCGATACAAGGGTTTTGAACATTCAGCAATCACTGGAAAGATTGAAGGCAAACGCAGTAGAGGTAGACAGAGAAAAACTTTCATTTAAAGTCTCAAGTTATGGGCAAGGGTAGCAATAACAACTTTATATAGTTAACTGAGAATAGATTGGAGTGGGGGAAACATGATCGCAAATGTCTGTTCCAGACATGGTACCTGATGATGATGATGATGATTGTAGGCTAGCTTATTGAAGCTTGCCCCACAACTCTAATGCCCCATACTATCACAACGTTTGAAAAAAAAAAACGCCTTTTATTCTTCTTCTGAACACTGTTTAAAAAAATACATAAAACTGAACACAGGGTTAAGAAAATACTTAAAACAATCTTGCGTCTTGCATTGATTGACAAACAAGTAAGCTATGGTAGGTCTAGTGTAATTAGTCCACGATCTCAGCAAGGGGTCAAAGAAATCAGAGGTTGTTTCCCCAATCCTAAAGTCAGACTTATGGGCCATTTACCACACAGTTATTATTTTGATCGACGAACAGTAGGATATTGGACAGTTTTCAGTTTTTCGCCCTTTACCTGATCGTGGAAACGAGCAACCGTATCAATATCCGTCAGTTCACAGTTTGGCAGACTAATATCTGGCTGCCTGCGAACTGACGGCGAACGGGTACAGCAGCAAAGGCGGCGACTTTGAAATTTCGCCCCACGGAGTTTAAATTTTATTCCAAAAATTTCTTAAATATCCATCAAATCAAATTAACTTAATAGCATTTTCGTGATCAGCAGCCCAAAATTAGTCCGAATCCACGTAGGGAAGGTGATTTGAAGCTGAATTAACATGTTTTTTTTTCTTTTTTCTGTTTCACGAACACGTTTTCATCCTAGTGCAATAACTAGGCTCGAAGTCAATGCAAATGAGAGCTTTCCTAGCCTAGCCTAGGTCCTAATCCTCTTTTTCAATCGAAAGAATTTGATTCCACATTGTGTATAAATAGTAGATCTAACAATGTGTTTGTGACAAGAGTGAAATTGGAAAATACAATAACCCCAATGATATATCAATGGTAATACAGTGAAAGTGATTGGATTATTCATAGTTATTAGGCTGATAACGATGAATTATGAGAAAGACAAAAATAGCATCAGTAAATCAGTATTACTAATACTATAAAAAAATTGCAACAAAAAACAATAGTACAGTAATAATAGTAGACTAGTAGTGGTAGTGGACTAGTAGCAAAGATTTTATAATTCGTAAAGATGCTCAGCTCAGCTGTTTTTGCGAGCACAGCCTACTTGCAGCGCCACCAAACGGCATACGTGTATCGCCAGTCAACCAGTCGTAAACAATGGCGGCTCCTGCAAAGCGTCCTAGCAACTCTGGCGAATGGTGCTCTGCTATAAATTGCACCAACAATCGCAGCAAAAATCCTCGGATGTCATTTTTCAGATTTCCAAAAGACCCAGAAAGGTAAGCATAGTATTTTAATAATACCACTTGTAAATCCTAATGAGGTGTTTTCACGAATAGCAGAAACTAGATCTAGATCTAGCAGACAGGTGGGTATGACCAGCACATTTTCCATTTGGTATTGCTAGATTTCTAGATGCCTATGGTTTGTTTGTTTCATTCATTATAAAAAAAGGAAAACTATGCCTTCAAATTAAATCTAGATCTAAATCTAATTTCCGAAAAGGAAGATTGTACGATAATTTCTCCAAAAAATCATAGTAAATTATTTTTATTTTCAGGTGCAAGAAATGGGTTATAAATGTGAGGCGAGATGATCTTCATTCAAAACCAACAGAAAAACTTTGTTAAAACAATGTTCTGTGTGCTGATCATTTCGAAGTGTCTCAATTCATGAACCCTGCCCTCAGAAACAAACTGATTCATTGTGCTGTACCTACTGTGTTTGACATTCCAAACAAACCTCCCTCGGTGACTCCACGCAGACAGCCTCCTAAAAAAAGATGTATACCTATCTTTTCAGTTCGTTTTATTTCTGAGGAACCAATTCATACAGGAAAAATCACAGTCTGCCAAGCCAGCACGCGAACTGACACCAAAGAAAGTTGCTTTGCGTAAAAAATTGCACTCAGCTCGACAGCAGTTGTATCGCCTTAAGAAAAATTCTGAAAAATTGCACCCTGCTGAAAAGCCTAAAATTTCCCTGCAGGAAATAATGAAATTTTGTCAGAACACCTTAAGGACAAGACCCTAGACTTTGTGATGATTCAAATCAGGATGGCTTCCAAATCAAAGAATGGGCTTCGATGGAGCTGCACCGATAAGAGCTTAGCTCTATCTTTTTATCATGCCTCCCGTAAGGTCTACAGACTCCTCTCAAAACTATTTCGGTTGCCCAGCGTATCTACTTTAAGAAAAAGTATGTCATTTTTAAACTTAAAACCTGGGTTTTCTCCAAGTATTTTGCAAGCCTTAAAAGTAAAAGTTAAATCTATGACACCCGATGAAAAGCTTTGTACGCTCGTTTTCGATGAGATGTCGATAAAAGAGGCGGTGTGCTATGACCCTAAACAAGATGTTGTACGGGGATTTGAAGATTATGCTCATTTAGGCAGGAGCAGATACATAGCCAACCATGCTTGTGTCTTTATGGCACGAGGATTGGCTGCTAATTGGAAGCAACCCTTCGGTTTTGTATTCAGTAGTGGTACAGTCAAGGATGTCTTGCTTAAGTAGCTTATACTTATTGCCATCACTGAGCTAGAACAGATTGGTTTATGCGTCAAAGCTGTTATCTGTGATTAAGGTTCCAATAACATGGCTGTCACAAAATCCTTAGGTGTCTCCTCGGCCACTACATATTTAATGCACAACGGCACACAGTATTTCGTTATTTATGATCCACCTGATCTGATCAAAAGTATTCGGAATAATCTACACAAGAGTGGGTTAAAGTGTGGAACCTCTGAAGTTTCATGGAAATATGTGGAAGCCTTTTATGCTCATGACTGCAAATTACCAGTCAGAATGGCACCTAAACTTATAGACAAACACATAAAGCTGCCACCATTTGCTGCCTTACGTGTGAACCTGGCTACCCAGGTGATGAGTCAGGGTTTTACAGCAGGTATATCTACCATGGTTGCACTAGGTGCACTACCCTCAGAAGCAAAAGAAACAGCCTTGTTTATTGATAGGTTTGACAAACTGTTTAATTCTATGAACAGCTACACATTGAAGAGCAGCAAACCGTTCCAGCATGCCCTCGCACTAAAATCAACACATCAAAATTTACCCCTGGACTCGCTTAGCTGTTTAAAGACAATACATGGCAACTCAAAGATAAAAAACTTTCCATGTTTCGAAGGTTGGCAAGCCTCCATCTTTGCTGCTTTGCTAATCACAACATTAAGTTTCTGTTGACAAGTCGCCTAAATCAGGATTGTATTGAAAATTTGTTTTCATTAATAGGTGGAAAAGGGGGACATCGGAACAACCCTGATATTGGACAGTTCACTTCCGCCCTTAAGCAAGTCATGATTGACTCCCTTATGGTTGCCAGCACCCGTAAAAGCTGCAAGGATGACCTTGATATCTTTGTCTTTGGGTTGCAAAACATTGCTTCATCTTCAACACCAGAATTAGCCACAACTCAGACAAATGTGTAACATGCCTTCAACCTTCAAGAAAATGTGCTCCCTTCTCTGCTGAATGTCCAACAAGCAAATGTGCTGGCCTACATTGCAGGATACATATGCCACAGGATTGCTCCCAAAATGTGCCGCACTTGCAGTCAAACTTTGACAACAACAGACAGCCACCCTGAGCATCTTTTCATTCATGAAAAAAACTACAGTTCTGCCACATCACTATTATTAACACCAAGCAAATATGTAATGGAGCTTTGTATTCAGCTTGCGAATACATATAAGTCAATGTGTGAGGAGGTGCTTCACAAGGAGGCTGTGAAAAAAACACTAACTTCCTACCTCATCAATGCAGTGAATAGCTGTCCCTGAATCATGTGGGCAGTGTAACCTAGTCTACCTGTTTTCTCGGCTATTCACCTCAGTGAGACTGCATCACAGCCTGCGTTTGTCTAACCAAACCTTTTGTAACCAGAAGATGAAGAGGAACAGGAAAGTTCTGAAACTGTCTCACGTATGACTTTGGATAGCAATTAATCGCAGGTTCAGAGAAAAAAGCAGCAGATTTATGGACATAAGGTGAGCGAAACAATCCTCTTTTTTTCATATCAGTTCAATGTTTTCTTCAAATTTTAAATCAAGTCCCAAAAATTTAAAAGGTTCTTCAAAACGTTTTTTTTTTATTTAGTGTCAAACTTGTTTCTCATTTTATTCTCATTACATGTATATTACTGCTGTGTACAAGTAACATTTCTATTTCTCTTTTTACAATCTTGTCTTTGATCTATATTTTTCCTTTTTAGCAACTGTCGATGTTCAAACATTAAATTTTTTGAACTTCCTTTTAAATGTAATCTCTTTCTTTCTTTAAATTGTTGTTTGTGTTTTTTCACCAGTTATTCATTTCACTGTACATACTTACTTAAGAAAAAAAAAAGTGGAAAAATCTGTAATTTAATGAGCATTTGGTACACAATTTTTTTAAACTTTTAAATAATTTTCAATTCTCATTTCCTTAATGGATGTCATAATTCTTTGTCACTATGTCCCTTATAGGTCTCTAAGCCCCCCTGCCCCCTCTCCTCATCTCTCTGAGTCTCTCTCTCTATCTAACCATAGATCTCACCCGAGAAAAATTTTTTTCTTATTCTCCGTTCTCTTTTATTTTTTTTTTTTTTTTGTCCTATCTAAATCTATTTGCCATCTTCGTCTGTCTGTCTGTTAGTCTGTCTCATTGTCTACCTTTTAATTTTTCGTCACCGATCTAAAAAAGTGTTCATGTCACGCCCTTTAATTCTGTTATAAGGCTTCATCATATTTTTACACAATGGTTTTTTCGACTTTGTTGTTGAGAAGGGAGAAAGACTTAATTTAGTTTTTCTAAAATAAAAATATTATGAACAGATGGATAGGTGGATTGATAAATAATATGGTATAACTTATATATAAGTAGTCGCACATTCGGTTTTTATAAATAGATCTAGAATCATATGGTCGCATTCTTCTGTGTGTGTTTGTTTTCTAATAGTAATATTAATAAACATAATCAAGCTCCATATTTGACATAATTTTTTATTTTATTGGTTGACGCAGGAGTGTCAAAGTGTTAAACAAAAGAAATAGATCGAAGGAGAAGTTGAAATCATAGCCTAAGCTCAATTTTGTAACACGCAATGATACAGTAATGCAAGTGAGAGGCCTCGTCTGGCCCACGTACAAAGGGGGCGTCGGCCACGGGACTCCGTGAACGCATAAAATGTAGGCCCGAAGAAGGAGCCTGAGGGTCTTTACATTGTATAGTCTTTGCTAGTAGTAGAGGCAGCAGCAGCAGTAGTAGTTAGGATAGTAAAGATTCAAATATCATGCGCGCCGCATAAAAGAAAATGAAGTGCCGATTACGGTTTTCCTTTATCTATTAATATTTGAGCTAACCTAAAAAATTAACACACAAGATAAACGAAACAAAAATACACACACACACACACACACAACTCAAAAACATGAAATTGTTCTGGTTCCAATCGCTTCCGATTTTTAAAAATTTCTTTTTCCCCTTTTTTAACAAAACACTACCTTAAAAAAAAATGTCCCCATTATGAACTTGCATAGTTTTAGGTAGCTACGTCAATTTCCATGATCCTTGAATCAGTGCAATACTACGCTGTGGTGAGAAAAAAAAATAAAATCGAAAAAATTATCACAACATAAAACATTAACACATAAGAAGAGAGCTAACTATTCTTAACATACAATCAACAAACGAATCACTTGCGCAGTATTATGTACGCTATATTTATAGAATTTTGATTTTCCATTTTTGCAAGTTTGAATGATTTACTCTGTATAAATGTAGAATTGCATATGAATGTTTTTCATGAATATGTATGCTAAGTGCATAGACCAGTGGATTTGCACGATATAATTATCATAAATTATAATAAAAACAATAATAATAATAATTCCAATAATAATAATAATAATAATAATAATAATAATAATAATAATAATAATAATAATA
>BLXT01005682.1:23264-41959 GCA_019648995.1 Plakobranchus ocellatus
AAAAAAGGAAGAAAGCATCAGTGCCAGTATGCATATATTTGTTACAGTCAAATATCAATGTGTAAGACAAATTTATGTCATAAAATGGACAAATAGTTTTATGGCAACAGAATGACATTTTATTTAAAAACTCATTTTTTTTAAAGGCAAAAAAGTTTGGTTATTAAAAGCACACACTTATTGAAGGGAAACAAAATCAGTGCATTAAAATTATGTAAAAGTCAAATATTTAGAATGAAAATAGGAGAAAGCAGTGTCTCCTAATGTCACAAAAATTAGCTTCAAGCTCCATCATTTTAAATGTAATATATGTACATCAAACTCATGTATTTTCATAGTCTCCATGTAATCTATTTAGTATACCATAATAGTGTTTTCTAGTGCATCAATCACTTAGATGCGCTTTCAAATGCATCAGTTGCCTATAAACATTGTGGCCTAACAGTTTTGCCTCATTGTGCATAATGTGCATACCTGAAATGCGCACAACTGACACCTGCAAATACTTTTTGGTATTGTACATATATCCTTTAATTGACTACTTACTTTGTTTTAAGTCATATCTATTGATATATTTTGAATGTTGAGATTCATTATCTGGTGAAAAAATGGAATCATTTCACAAAAAATGCTTATATATTCATACAGACCAGTAGCAACAACAGCATGCTAAAAACAAGCACTGATGTAAAATTTCATTTGACCGAAGAAATAAATTTTTACAAAGCATGTAAAGAAATAAAAAACCTGTTTTATTGTAATGTTTGCGGGTTTATTTATAAGGAAATAGATTTATTTGGCTTCAACTTCAGATTGTTGTGGAAGCTGTAAAATTTAATGGTAAGGTTGTGGCACAAACAAGAAATAAATGGGAAAAAGCAAAATTAAAAAGAAAAACACTAGATAAGTTTTACTTTCTGGTCATCATACCTGATTAAAGTATATTACAGAGCTGTCAACCTTTTCTTTTTTGTAATATGTACGTTGCTTTTTTTTTCAGCCGTTGGCAATTATATGGTCATAAAGTATGAAACTGTAATTTTTATTAAAATTGAGTTACTTCATTACTACAATGCTAAATTACTTACACCTAGATCATTATTTCACTCTTGAAAGACACAATTTTTGGGGAGCTCAAATGTAATAGTTTGATAAGGCTAAAGAAAATATGATTGAGGAGGTAAAAATCATTTTGATTTAGCCATGTATTTTAGTTTTAAACATTCCTAGTTTCAAGTTTACAATAATACAATTTATGATTCATTTGAATGATTTGAGTGAATGATGATGTCGCGTGCAGCATATTTATTTTCACTTTATGTGGAGAAAATACAGCTTGAAAAAATTATTGTAAGAAATGTGCAAAATTCTTAACCTTTGCCTTTACCCAGCGGTTTTTGTTTCAGTAACCATCATTGGTGGATTTCTGGCTGTCACAGGACAATATGACATGTGGCAAATTGGAATCTATGCCATGTATCCTTGTTTTTCTGTTTTAACATTCCTGTGCAGGCAGAGGTAGAAAAAGAATTTCATGGTGTCAAGTTTTTTTTATTCATTATTAAATGAAAAATGCTTCTCAAGTTCATTGAAAATTTTAAATTTATAATAGGGCCTATTAAAACAGATTTTTTAAATAACTGGAACAAAGGAATTATGAAGTAAGAGATAGAGAGAGTACTAGACTAATGTTAACTCTTTTTAACATTGAGAGAATATTTGATTTGGTATCTGTGTATGTGCATGAAGCCTAACAGGGTCCCAATCACTATTTCATAATTTTTTTTTTATTTTTTTATTTTTTTTGCATTCTAAGATCATGTGGGCTGAGAGAGAGAGATAGTGATAATATGTTATCACTAGAAATGGTTTTGAAATGCAACAAATAATCAGAGTGTGTTTAATCTTTTATTCATTCTGCTTTGCAGAAGTGTGATTGAATCATTTGTATTATATATAGTATTAAAAAAATTTAAACAACAACAATGGAAGTGCTTTCCCATGGAGAATTTCAAAGTTATCTTTTACTCAGCACAAAGCTTTTCAAAAATTTAAGTTCTGTATGATGGAAAATAAATCTGCTTTTCATTTGTATAAATTCTTAAGTCTGTGATGGCAAGAATTGCTTGCCAAAGGATTCTGCAAACGAGACTTAGAACTTTCCAAAGCTATATTTTGTATACAGCTCATGAATTTTAGAAAAAGGGTGATGCATTTTTAACTTGGTAAGAAGCCTCCACCTATAAGGCAAGGTCAGGATCAACATTTTTATGAATGCCACTTCAAAAATCCTTGACTGACACCAAGAGTAATTGGTTTTCTGGCATTGCTCTTAGAGTATCCTCGCAGTAAAAGAAAGAAAGGCAAGCATGATTATGAAAGGAGGTAAGTATACCACCTCATTGAAATATTTAAATATGTTAAAAAATTAGATGACCCCTTTGCCTCACAAAAAAATTGTAGGAATTTTTTTTTCGTTTTACAATAAAAGTTTTCTAAATTTTTTTTTTTTTCATTTTACTGCTTCATCCAAAGATAATAATAATAATAATTGATAAAGATATTTTTTAAAAATATAGCTGTCCCTAAGCAACTCATAGTGTCCCTTTAATTCTTACAAATTACTCTCTCCATCCCTTTTCCCTCTGTAAATTTACATTTTGCAACTGTACAAATGGATTAAATCTGGGGATTTGACTCTAGTATAGATGTCAATAATCCATAAAAAAAATAATTAATATTTGATTCAAGGCATAAAAGATGACTGAAAATTGATGTAAAACTTCCACTTCCTTTGCAACTAACTTGACTTAAATTATGACAAGTGATCTCCTTATAAATTCTTTGTAAAACTCTGCTGTATGTGAAGCAAAAAAGACATTTTTTGTTCACGCCCAAAAGTTGAAAGAACCTACAAGAAAGTCAAATGAATTGATTTCACCATTCTTTTTATGTTTAACTGAATTGTTTACTTTAATTGCAGATATCAATATGTGGTCACAGTAATAGTGATGAAAGGAGGACTTTTCACACGAAATTATTTTATTCGCTTTGTGTTTTATTTAGTGTAAGTAATTTTTTTTCATCTTAGATAAATAGAAAGCTAAATACCTTAAAGAAGGTAAATTGAATGAAGACAGGTTTGCCTGAGCCCTTATTTTTAACATTATAGAAAAATAATTAAAAGCCATTGTTGGAGCTCTGGATCATTTATTGCACACTACCGTTTGTTCATTTCAAATGGCGCATTGGTAGCTCAACAATTACTGCTTCTGAAATTTGTAAGGATCTTTCTTTTCAAATCCAGCCCACCACCAGTATTTTCCCAGTGAGTACCAAAAAGCATGAAATATCCTATTGAATTGACATATATGACAAAAGTGAAAATACAATTAAAAAATGAACCAAATTCTTAAATTAAATCTTCCTTAATGTTGACCTTTTCAAATTTAATGGCATTTTAGTTATGTTTGGTCCTCCAGAATATATATAATGTTAAATCCTTTGGCTCAAGGTATACTTGCTTTTTACTGAAAAGGGAAAGCTTTTCCGCCTGAGGCGCAAAGTAATATACTTGCCTTTTACTGGAAACCTCAATGGTTTGATTCAATTTCACTGACAGTAACAAAGGAGTTTCAGCAAAAAGGTTTTACTCTTTCTCTTATTGATACATTCTGAGATAATTGATCTTTGTTGCAGGTGGTTGAAAGCAGGAAAGATCTAATTATCACATGATTCAAAATTTAACAGTGTCAAGAGCAATTAGTATTGATTGGTATATAATATTATGTAAATGGCAGGAAAGGTTTAAAAAAATGAAAGTCAAAACTTTTTCTGTGGATTGCTTTAACTTCAGATTTTTCATGTCTTTCAACAGCTGACTACATCAATTTGATGTACAGACAATATATATTTTTTCTTCAGTTGTCTATTTGACAATAGCCTTTGCCATTGCTAAGTGCATAATTGAGGTCTTAAAAGACAAAAGCTGATGAATCAAAATGTTTATTAGACTGAGTGGTTAAGTTGCTATGATTGGTTTTCTATCTCTGGCTTTGTGTAGATCCTCAGCATCCAAATTTTAACTCATTTGTACTAATTTCCATACTTTTTATATTGTAGATTCTTTTTTAAAGCAGAATACACACAAAATTTAACTTGCATTATATGTCAATCTTCTTACACTTTACATTTTACATTTAGGAAATATTTTAAGCTTCCTGTTTTTTTTTTAATTTTAAAAAAATTGTTTTTTTAAAGAATGATGAAAATGAAAGCAGATGTATCAAGGAAGTAAATTTTGTTTTAAATCTTCTAAAGACATCAACTTATCAATAGTCCACCGCATCTAATCAAGCACCTTTTTTTCCCCATTTTCAGAATAAGCGTTCCTTGTTGCTTTATTCTTCAAACGGTGCTAGGTGCATCGTGTCTGATAATAACAAGTTTTATTTATTTGGCTGTAAGTATATGACCTCTTTATTATTAAGAACAAATTTAGAATCTACATTGGTTAAATTTTATAAGGTTACTTTTGCCCAAGATTTTCTGTATCATCTCTATATTGTCACAGTGTCAAACTAAAAGGTCTTGCTTGTTAAATATAGCAAAAGAAGAAGATTTTTTTTTAGAAATGTTATGTAAGCCTTTAATGTTGACTTCAATTACTTTCATATCTACCGTGAATTAAATATCCTTTTATTAGCTCATTGATACCCCTCTTTTCATAGTCATATTGCACATAATTTTACATTAAAACTATCCATTCAGGAGATGATAAATACTCAAAAAAGATATTTCAAGCGACAATATTATGTATATTTTGTTTCTGAACTTCTTGAATTTACCTCAAAGTTCTTTTCTTTTCTTTTTTTTAAATTAGAGATAGTTCCTCTGGAATTTTTTAAGCTTTTTTTTTTACTATTGATGACACTTTGAAGATTATGATATTTGTCCCCATTTTCAAAGGCTGGTGTCAAAGGTGAGGAATGGCAGCCTATTCCTTTAAAAAAAGATGAGCAGGGTCCAAAAGTGATAGCAGAGCCCACAAGACCTCCTCCACGCCGTCCAGATACTACTGCTGGTGGTGGTGACCAACTAAGAGTACCCCAAGACAGTAGAGTTTAAGTGAATTTTTTTTCAAAATTTGTAAGTTCACATTTTACAAGACATTTAGAAATGGGCACATGCTCTTGGCATTTTTAAAGAAACATAGGATTTTGAGGAAAAATTATATTCATAGCTGAGGTTAGAAGTAAGCCCTAAGGAACAATGACAAAATGGGTATGAGGTGCATATGATCTGGTGTGAATGAAAACCACATAAACATTAGGCTGTATCACCAATGCCAAGGGAAATGGAGAACCTTGGACCACAGTTTATGAATCAAATCAAAGATACATATGCACTGAAAGATAGCAATAATTAACTTACACATGGTATGATGCAAGTTTGTTGGCATTAAGTGATATAAAGAGTCTAGGTTTTTTTTTTTTTATGTTTACCTCATCACAAGTAATTGAGAAACAAAAAAACCACAGCCAAGCCTATTTTGAGAGCTACTTACAAGAATTATTTTCCACTGTACAAGCAATTTTTCTAATATATGTAAAATATCATTGTATATTTGTATCCCCATAAAAATAGGATTCCCTACTCTCGAATAACCCTCTTTTTTGTGATGTCTTGCACATTTGTCTGTCCATTTTGATCATGCAAGATGTTGAGCTACTACCCCATCTTCACATATNNNNAATCACCAGTTTCAAATTACATATGACAGATGTGTTTGTCCATGAAATACCTCAACCTGGTCATGCTACAATTGATATATTGAAAAAATTTGGCCAAGAAATAATTTTGAGCTCATATAGTTCTGTACTGATATACATAACATATAAATACAATAGGACTTACCTGCAAGCTGAAGTATAAGTATAATTTTGTAGTCCTGTAATATTCTGTTGGGCTCAACTGAGATGTGCACATGCGCAGTTGATTCACATTTTGATGACAAGAAAGCAGTCTCATCAAGATCTGAAGGCTGGATCTGATAAGCCATTGTTATTCACATCCAATAATGCAGATCTCCAGAGCTTAAACATTTCATACAACTATTCAATGATTAATCGAATGGAACACAGAGAGGGTTACACAAATCTAATGAGGGAGAGCAGTTGAACCCTACAGAATATTATAGGAGGACAGAATCACAATTTTACTTTACTTTACTACATATCATCACCTTGCTAACATAATGATCTATCTCAAAATTAGTAGTTTTGAGAAAAACTTTAAAAAAACTATATAAAAATCCTGTTTAAGAAAAATATGTGTAATTTTCGAGTAAGTTTTTAAAATGTAAAGCATGTTCTCAGCCATAAAGTTTTGATGGTGAGATATTATTGAGATAGACCAAAATGAAATGCTGGTATTGAAATAGACCATTTTGCAACCACTGGTTAATGAGGGAGACCATATTGATAAATTTGGATAGAGTGTCTCCCTCTCTTTCTGTTTGAAAAAGCATCTTAGAGCATAAAATATGGAAAACATTGCTTGGGTAAGCTTAGAAAACTGGTATCTCAGTATGTTCTCAAAGATAATTTTGATCTGTAAATATAATCAGAGCATTGATTGTTTACCAGGCACATCTCTCTAGTCCTAATCTGAAAAACTCAGGACTAACTCCTGATGCCTCAATACTCACTTTGAGTAGGCCTATGAGATAAATTTTCAAAATCTCTTAACATGCTTTTTCCCTGGTAGTAGTCACACTAACTAAAAGTGGATAGCAAGCTAGACATATCAAATATTAAGGGCAGGCTTGAAATGCCAGTATGATTACAAACTGATAGTTAATTATAATTTTGGAATCATAAAAACCACTTCCATCTTGGGTCAACAACTGCAAACAAAAGCACAACAAACATTCACACTTTCTTTTACAAGCAAACTTTCAATTTAACACAAACTATGTATCTGTAATCAAACTAAAGCAATAAAGTCAATTAAAAAAGTTAATTTGAAAGAAATGTCTGGAATTTCATTTGAAAAAAAAAGTTTGCTTCTACTTGGAGAAATTCATGATGGACTTTGTTTTTCACTTTGTTGGCAGATTGTTGAACAGTTATGCACACTTGCAGGCATGACAGGCTTCATTGACTGCAGATTATTGTATTTTCTTCCAGTCAAAGGAAGCTGTGCATAAAAAAGTGGAATCCAGGCTTTGCTTCCTGAAGCAATCCTCTCTGACAGCTCTTTCCACTCCTCCTCCTACTTCAATTTGTATTCCAGTCTGGGCCAAATCAATTTATCATCGCTCCTCCATGTCCGCCCTGCATTATAAGGGTAGCTAGGTCTCTTAAAATCTGGCAAAAGTAAAGGCAGCGAGGAAAACAATGGCAAAGCACCTACCTCATAGTGCCGTATGCCAAGAAAAATCAGGACCCTACTCCTTGTTCCCCGATGCTTGGACTAAGCGTGGGATCCACCTAACTTTTTTTACTTGGCATCCCAGTTTTGCTGATACTGGTCTTGTAGGCCCAGACGTGAGAGACAGTGGCATCTCCAGTATGCTTGCCAGGCTGGATGGGTCAGGAGTTTGTCTTGCTGTTTGCCTGATCAGCGCTTAGTCCCAAGGTGCAAAAATGCCACAAAACTTCACCTCAACAGTGACATCACATTCAAGAGTCGGCTGCATAATGGCATTGGTCACAGCTGAGCATTTGTTTCAGTACTCACAGCCATCACTCCATTTTTGAAGTTTCTTAATGATGGACATAGCTATTGAAGTAGTCATTATTTAAAAAGGCAAACATTTTGCTGAGGAGGTCACCATGTGTTTTGCCGAAAAGATAACAGAAAGCCTCCTTCACTCTTAGATTGTAATATGTCATATTGTGTACAAGTTTAGTTTTTAAGAGAGTGCACTCACGTGTGTATGTGGACACATCAAAATGCTTTGAAGGTCCATCATCCAGACTGATGATGCTCCATCTGCAGTTGTTCCTTCCTGATGTTTCATTTGATATGTCATTAATATGTTTCTCATATTCTGCCCTTGTTACGTTACCCATCTTGGCACCAAGGCATAATATCACATTGATCCTTCAAGTCCTGGAAAATGGTATTAAAAATCTTTGTGCCCCCATCTCGTTTTCTTTTCTAGTTGTAACTTTCTACTTAATCTTAGTGCAACTGACTGAGAGACTTCTCTGGCAATATAAATTATTTTTCTGCATAGGTTGGCTGTTTCTATAGTGGTGCCAGGGAATGGTTGGAATGGATTGAAGCCACGTTTTGAGAAACTTTTTGTCTTCGTGTGTTTTATTTTGCCATTTTGTCATTTTGGTCTCTCTGAGATAGACCATTGTGTTAGCAAGGGGATGATACTCTGTCATCCTGTTTAATATTGATGAAACGTTCCCCTGAGATTTCAAGAGAGACTGATTTTGAGTTGAAAACACTATTTGCAAACTGTTTGTTAGAATATTCAGTTTGCAAAAGTTCATGGTAAAACTGCAAAAGTTTGTCCTCCACTCCAGCCTGCAGTTTTTAATATCAATGCATCTGGCCATAGAAGAAGATGCTGCGACTCTTGTGCTATGAGCTTTGTACTCATTAGCATCTATGCTGGCTTTAGTTAGTGTTCATTTAATCCACCTAGCTACAGTATCTTTGGTCACTGCACTATGTAGTGAAAATTTGCAAATGAATTCTGTGTCCAGGGGCTTTGATTGTATTAAGTAAAGTTTTAGACAAATGAGGACTCAAATCCTCCTGTCCTCATGGTACGATCTAAGTGTTATTGTTGAGTAACAGTTCTTAGGTGAGTTTGTCTGTAGGAAAGGGCCGATATGAAATATTGCTTTTGCCATGAAAATTTACATGTGTTTCATGACTATGTCTGACAAAGATGGCCTGTGACCAGAGCATAGAGTGGTGCTAATTTAGCACTTAATGACTGGAGTTTGAGTTTAGTTAATGGAGCAAGTGTTCATAATTATTTCAATACTAAAGACACATCTCATATTGCATATAACCTGGACAACTAAGCCACAGGTTGAAACCTGTACTCAAGGGTGTGAGATTTTGTATCATTTTCATTTGACACAGGAACTACCACAGTGTTAATATCTCTATATCTATTTTTTTTTCTTGTACATATCAGTGACAGAATCTTTTAAAGTTTATCTGGTTTTATCAAATAAGTTAGGATTCTTGGTTTGTCATAACCTTTTGTATTGTTTAAGATACTCTGTTGTCACTGTGTTGTCTCTCTTCAGCTGCTCAGTATTATTTTTTTAAGTAGTGCAAGACATGCAAATATTTTACGTTTTTTCCATGACAAGATGCAAGCCATCAACCTTAGTTTTCTGTAGAAGGAGTGATTGACTTTTGCTTGCTATCAGTTTCATTTTGCCAATGCGCCATCTTATCGAAAGCAAATGTGATTGCTGCGATGCCTTTCAGAAGAGATTCATGAATCTTTTTCAACACCAAGTCTTTAGTTCTATTCCCAGGACAGTATTTTTGAAGACTTCTGGACAACATCAACTCGAGGGCAGTCAGTAGACATTGCAAAAATTTTACTTTTTTCCTCTGATGTCTCTTTTGACAGACCTTCAGTGGCCTTAGAAATGTTTTCATTGATATAAATTTTTGGCAGTGCACTCGTGCCCACTACCTTGTTGAAATACAACATACTGTCTTGTGTCACCTCAGAATCTCCTCTGGGAATTTTTTCGCCATCTCTCAAAAGGCTGGCAATATTGTCAAAGACAATACAAGTATTGCCTTCACCTTTAGACTCTAAAATTGAGTCCTATCTATAAGAATCACATGCAATCTTCATCTGGCTGATGACAGGTAAGAGTCCCATCAAAACCTGCATTTGTTCTTTTATGATGCAAATATCATTGCTATTTGTGGAATCTGCAAGTTTCTCCCTAGCGTTAGAGCTAGTTATGCTGCCCCTGCCATGGCTGTCAGTAGCTTGCATTTTAGTTTGACCTCACTGCACAGAGATCACAGGTTCAATTTATCTGGTGGCCTCTTGGCAAAAGCTCTTAGCTAAAAGGTCAGCATGACCCAAACGCATCCCATTTTATGTACAAAAACAAAAAATGTAATTATTCAGCAAAAGGTGGCTTATTTTTTATATTATTGCAGATCAAATACAGACATGTTGCTCTTTAAATAGATATAACATTCATCATATTGGAAATAATTAGCAGTTAATGGGGATTGGTTATTTTACCATCTTTTGTAACACTCTTTGTGTTACGGAAAACACCATTTAAAAACGAATATAAAAAAAGTTTCCTCACCACAGATAGTGAAGAAACTTCAGCATTATAGACAGAGAAGTATAAACTGCTCACCTAACAAATTTCGTTTAGAAAACCCTCTTGCGAGGCCTACAATTGTCACTTGTTTATGGTAAGGCTACTCCAGTTCAAATTGATTAGCCGGACTTGCTGGGGCTTGGCTTCCCGTTATCACTCTGTATCTCAGGCCATAAAGATAATCCATGTACATGTAATTCCATCTCCAGCGTTAGAAAAGGTGAGTTTTTAATATTGAAAGTCTTCATCCAATGAAGTATAAGAAACTACAGGCCAGGTTTGTACACGCACTGAGCAGGTATGTGTTTATATGTAAAATGTGAGGAGATATATATATATATATATATAAAATACATACTATGTATGCTGCGCTTGTGTGTGCATGCATGGATCTGCGTCTATGTTTTCATATTTAAACAATATGTTCAAGCCAAAAATTTTGGCTAAATATTTAGTCTTTCATCAATCTTCGTCTCTTTGTTGGGGGAATATACTTTTGTAAAAAAAAGGTGCGACCTGGAGAAGATGGCATTCCATTATTTTCATTTTTTTTTCCTTCTTCGCATATGCCAGCTGTCCTCTTCTCCAATTTTGCAATGGAGGAGTGAATGAGTTCACCGCCTTGCTCTCCCAATAGATCAAGTCCAATATTTTGTTTGTAAATAAAAGGAAGGCAGTGAGACTCAAGCAGGTGTTGTTTAGGAATTACTTTTTTCTATAAGACCTCCCTGTAAATTCTTATATAATTGTCTATGTTTTTTTTTTAAATCTCTGAATGTAAAAATGGTGGGATAGGGTCTGTGTGTGACAAATCATTGTGTACGTGCCCATATGCCTCATTGAGCATATCAAACAGTATTTTCGTTTGATTTGCGTGATCATTTATGAAAGGATCATTAATCCATTCTCGTGTTGTTGTCACTATTGATGCTGTTATGTCCTTATTAACATCTGGACGTATGTATGTGTTGCAGTGGTTACCTGTAAAAGGTCGGCTGTGGTAAGCTTGTGGTATGATTGCATGGTTTTAAAGCATAGAATCCAGCTTTGAACATACAGGTCCAGATCGGGATGTTAATTGTGCATGTGTAATTGTCTCTAACTCATCTTGCCTGCTCTCAAGTTTTTCTGCGTATGATTGATGAGAACTTCCAGTTCTTTCAAATGCTACACAGCCCTCAAGGAATGCAATTTCTTTTTTTTTCTCGAAAAATTTTTTCCAGTTTCTCCCATAGTCACAGGGGAGGTGACTGTTTCCACTTTTACATGGACTTCCGTCGTTGTAAATCTTTAAGTCGATGTTATCTGCAGCTTGCTCCCATAGGCGGTGGTGTTTTAATACTATGCCAAGGAGAATATGCAAATAGGGAGGACTGATTTTTTCAAGCTCTATGCTTATTAGTGGCTCATGTTTGCAATTGTTATATTGTGATGCTTGTCTTTTGTCTTGTTCTGTCTCTGTCTTGTGCCTTTCAAAGTGGCTCTTAAACAAAGCTAGTGAACAAGGAGATCTTTCGGTGTTTTCTTGTATTCTTCTCTTGGTGGTCAGGCACCAGAGACAAGGATAAGTGCCTTGTGGGCTATACAATCCATACACTTTGCAGAGAAAATCGTAATCACCATGTAGAAATACGATGGTCTCTCTTCCATTTCTCTGGGTTGCTCGTAATTGTTCCATTTGAGAGTTTATATCTTCCATGAAGATTTTGAGGTTTTCATGGATGTCCTTAACGTATGCTATTCCTATCAAATGTGAGTAAATTCTTGCATTAGGTTTTTCTAAATTGGCGATTGCCATACAAACTTTGAAACTACCTTACCCATCGTCTGCTCCTACTTTTATCCATATTTGATTCAGGGATGGTTCCAGAATGCCATGTCAGTTGTTTGTTTTTATCATAATTGTTTAAGAGATTTAAAAGATAATTTTTTATGTCTTGAACTGAAGCGTATGGCCTTGGTTGGATCCGACCATCTGTAATAAACTCTTTTCTTCTCAACTTTTATGAACTTTGAGACAAGTTGTTTGCTATACTTTCTTTTTCTAGCCTCATGTGAAAGGTTCAGGCCGTATGGTTTCAAAAATTTTCTTTGGGTCCATAGCTGAGCCCATGTTAGGCCCACTGTCTCCTTCATAGCCAGGGCACTTTCTGTTGGCTATGTTTTTCCTTCTACCCCACCTTTGGCACTTATATATCTCGCCGATTTGTCATTGGCAACATTTTTTATTCTGAAACTTGCTGAACATCAGATGATGCCTGACGGGCCTGCCATCTGTTTTCTCTTGTTCCTTACCAGTGTCACTCTTTTCTTTTTAGTTGGTGTCTTTACTGAAGTGCTTTGTATCCTCGGGACAACAATCTCTTTTAACACGATAGGCTCCCCTCTGGTCTTGCAGGTAACTGTCTGTTATGGATTTTGATAGACTTTTCTTTTAACGAAATAAGTGTGGACTTCTTCTTCTAATTGTGTAAAGGGTTCATCACGCTTTTTTTCTAACGACTCTGTTACAAATGCTGAGTATTGTTTGTCCTTAGGTGATGTGGTGCTGTCAATCATTTGGGGTGTGAATGGTGGCATTGGCTGAGTGGTGTACGATTCATCATGTGAGGTGGAAGGAGTGCTTTGCTCTGGGACCTCAAATATGACTGTTGATCGTGGGGGTGTCGATATAAGAGGCAATATGTTTTGATTGTCACTCTCTGTATCAGTAGTTTCAAAGGGTGTGTTCATATTTTCTGCTGTGTTTGTACTTGTTTGCTGTATGTTTGATTGCTTCTCTGTGGTTTCAAGCTGCGTGTTTGTTGTTTCCTCTTGTGTGGTTTCAAGCTGTTTGTTCAATTTTGTTGGTCTGTCAAGTTCATAAGCAGATGTGCTAAGAGTAAAACTGGTTGCAGTAGGAATAACCTTTCCCACCGAACCAGATGAAAGTGATAGGTAGTGGCTACAGATTGAAAAATCTTCAATGTTAAGATCTGAGTTACATTCATTCCACAGATGTGCAGTAGCAGATGCACTGTCCTTCAAACTTTGAACCATCACTTTACCCTTAGTCTGTTTGATTATTTTTATCTTCACATCACACTTTGAACATATAGTTATTGTATGTTTGTTAAAAATGTCCTCCTCAACGTTTATGTTGCATATGAAAAATATATCGCCTTCTTATGTTTGCAAAAAAAAGTGTTTTTTTTTTCTTGAATCTTTTTGCTTTCTTGTCAAGAACGATTGCAGCAAAGTCTACAGAGTTCATTAACACACTTATTATGACGTTCAATGGTGTGAGCCATTATTGCGTGAACAGTTTATACAACTACGAACAGTTATATCTCATGTATTTTTTTTATAAGGCGTAAATGTTCTTTAAAAATTCCTGTATGGGAAAAATATATTGTAAAATGTCGGATATAGTCAGAGTATTTGGAAAAGGTGACTTGCCTAAAAATAACCAAAGGAAAAGTAACGACAGCTTTAAACACAGCATCTTACTGTTATCACGATTCCACTTAACTGTCTTTACACTGCTCTACTGACAATACTTTTAGGGTTATCTTTTTGAAACTTTTACAAACTTTCGTCTATGATAATACACTTGCATATGTTGTTCTAAATTTGAAAAATCCGGTGAGGGAGAATTTTGATAATTTTTTTTTAATTAGAAAGAGTACAAAATTCTCAACTTCAAACTATCTTTTACGCGAAGGATAATAAGCATATAAAAGATGCAACTTTTACCTTTACACCGTTGGAAAGATAATTAAAAGCACTTTAAAATGATATCCCGTTTTATACCATCAAATTAAAACTTTTAGTGAGCACCATTAATGCTATAGCTCAACTGACCAGGTCACAGTACCTTCGCATGCGCCTGCCCAACCCTCCACAGTAAGGTTAGGGCTCGTGCTTCGCCTGCACCTCACAGGTGATTAATTGCTTTGGACTCTTGACAACTAAGAGTTAGAATATAGGCCGATATAAGCAGCGGAACTGCCCTTTGCTCTGCTTTGTTCCACAATTTCCTTCCCTTTGTCAGTGAAAGTTAATCCATGTTTACTTTTACCTGCAGCCCACACTTCCTCAAAACTAGAGCTTGTCTCAAGCTCACTTGCACACAGTTCATGGCTCTGGTCGGACACAAGCTCTGAAGTGTTAGTGGTGCAGGGTGGAGAGTTGAGGTTGACCCCGAGAGGTAACAACCTGGCCTTTTCGACACCAGACTCGAAAGAACAGGGTTAGCGCAGGTGCATTGTCTCTGCATTCTTTGTTCGCTATCTTAAAATTGAATTAATTGAGCTCATCCCAGGATTTGCTCTTTGAGAATGTTCTCATATGCTCTCTGCACTTATATGTAAAAAAATTATTGAAAAGCAAACCGATTTCCATATTTTAATCCTTGATACAGTTTAATAACTGGTCCTTACTAGCCTCTAAATGTCAAAAGGTAGAGTTAGATGTGATTCACAAGGTAAACAGAAAGGTCACATGGTGTTCAGCAGCAGAGGGACAGTGCAAAACATCAATAAAACTGTAAAGAACCTAGTTAATATTAAGCATGTGATGGTTTAAATCCAAAGATTCTTGAAACCACAATTGTAGTAGAGATAAAGTTTTAAAAGAATGAATAGCAAGAGATTCCTGTGTATCAGTTTGTTAGGATGTACAAGTGGATCAACTGCACATGAGCATATCTCAGCCCTTCATGAATACTAAGCAGGTCAACAGAATGTATTGAGTTTTAGAGATTGATGACGTTTTGCCTCTCAACAAAGAGCACACATTGTAGTTGCAAAAATTACTTTCCAATCTATAAGCCTTTTATCAATGTTATTAGAGAAATTTGGCATAAAACAATTGTAGTAATCACAATTTCAACTGCATCATATTTCAGTAACTTTGCTCCAGACCATCTCGTTTCTTTTTTTGTCATTATTATTTTTTTTTTTTCTGGCAGTGATTAGTTTGTTTTTTATGCGTATGTGAAATTGCTTTGGATGAGTCTTACTTTTAGAGATTGATGGTGTTTTGCTTTTCAAAGAGCATTCATTGTAGTTAGAAAAATTACTTTCCAATCTACAAGGCTTTTATTAATATTATGAGAGAAATTTGGCATAAAACAATTTTGGAAATCACAATTGCAACAATATTATAGTTCAGTAACTTTGCCCCAGACCAGCTCCCTTTTTTTTGTTTGTTTTGGTGACAGTGGTCACTTCGGTTTTGGTGTGTAAGTGAAATTGCGTAGGATGAATTCCGTGGGTTATTGCAAATAATTATGAATCTTTTAACATTGGCAGGGACTCTGTAAGTTGTTGAAATTTCAATATTCGTTTTTTTGTGTTCCTTTCCCATTAACTTTTGGGCATAAAAATAATTGTGATAAGTCACTTTCTCCCTCTTTCTTCTTCTAACTCAGTTGTCTTTTATGTTTGCTGCTTTTGTCCCCACATAAGTATTGCAAGAAACCCTAAAGGTCATTAAGCAAAATTTTAATTAATCCTGGAAAGCCTCATTTTGAGAGAACTTTGGTTGGTTACTCCACACTTCAATTCATGTGAATGTTGTTTGATATGATCAAGTACATAATTCTTCTATCTGATATTAAATGAACGTGTTAAAAGCATAGGCTGGCCTTAAAACACCAGTTATTGCTTGTACATCATTAATTTGGCCAGAATCATATTCATAAATAACTTTTGAAAAAATGATTCTTGAAGTATCAATTTGTCTTTAACTCGTTTGTAAGATAATAATAAAGAGATGGCAATATACATACATGCTTACCTTATGGTCTATGATGTTAGCTCTATCTGCACCACACTAATTGATTCTGGACAGGTAAATGGTTTTCTTATCACCTAATAAGGACCAAGAACTATTAAACCACATTTTTTTTCAAGCTGTAAGCTTTACTGCTTGAAAAATCTATTACTTGCTGATTTATATAGACATATTTGTGTAAAAGTTGATTTTTAGTAATTTTTAATTATCCTCATTAATCAGAAAGTGTACAGGAAGAAAGAGAAAAATCATAATTTGATTCTAGAATTCACATGTGTGATGAGTAGCGGTAAAAAAGTAATGAATTATCACAACTAATGTTTTTGCTATTTTCAAACGCATGTTTCGCTATCACTTGATTCATTTAAAAGAAAATAAGGGGAAAATGTTTTGGTTTTAAGATTGATTTGTGCACTTTAAAACTATTGAATTCCTGTCTTTATTCTATTCATGTCCTTGTGTTTAAGCTTTAATGCTTGAATGTCTCAAAATACTCATACATTTACGAGGTGGTACAATACTGAAATCCTCTGTCAAAAGACTGCAGTATTGCAAATTCAAGTAGTACTCTCTCGAAGCATAATGATTTCATTTAATTTTTTTATTTCTCAAATTGCTCTACTAGGCATATATTTATTATACTTACTTGTGTATATTTTTTTATAAATGCATGCTTATTAAAAATCTGTTTATATGTACATTTTCAATATAATAAATATTATGAAAGTATTATGAAATTTATTCTGTTGCCATAGTTAAAATAGACTCCATTACTTACATCAAAGAGTCGGTGCATTCTCATAAAATATAAATTAAACTTAACAAATGCTCAAAGCGTTAAAAAAAAACGAAAATTTTGTTATTACTTGAAAAAGAAAATGTACTTTTTACATGTATTGAAAACAGCATATAGTACAAGCATATGTAACAATTTTTTTTTTATTATTTATTTTTTAAGTAAGAACTTAAGCAATGATGAAAATCTTTTCAGGCTTTAGAAACGTATGCTATTGAGTTTCTACATTGTAGTTTACTACAAGAAAAACTTTAAGTAAGCAATAGCACACACTTGTGTAAGATAATATTGATTCATCGAACTTATAATTACAGTGCATACGTAGATCATGAACTGTGATAAAGTGTTTATGTTAATATTTGAAAATAAATGAAGAATGAAAAAAATAAATGCATTTCATTTTAATTTACACACTCACTTGCAACATGTCTAAAGATTAGGGTTCATAATTTGCTCTTAATTATAATAGCGGGAACAGAGGAAGAGAGTTCGGAATTCTTTTTCTAATCTTACCTGGTGGATTTTAAGAAGCTCATTCCAAATTAAGCTAAGAAATTAAAATGAACTTTGGCCGTAAGTCCTTTATATATTTTTGTTATTTTTTTTAGAACTCTTTCATCATCCTGATATTTACAAACTTGCATACTCAGTGATTACTGAGAACCCCAGGCCCAGAAGGTAAGTTCTCGTGAGTGGAGGCCTAGCCCAGTTTTGTAATTGCCTTTTACAAAATGTTGAAGGACCATGACATATTGACATTTTGCATGCACGGATGGTGGTTGTCTGGCCTGTTGGGCTAGGCCTCCGCTCACAAGAACTTACCTCCTATACAAGGTTATAGCGTACGTATCTGCCAAGTGTACATTTCTCTGAGTTAGGTTAGACGGCCGAGAGAAGTTGAGTTTGAAAGAGTACAGAATGTATACTTTTGCTACAAAACCACTACATGTAAATTTCAATGTAATTATTTTTCTTTAAAATGCGTATTCCTGTGTCAGGAATTGTGAAAGAAAATATCGTGCAACAGGCTTTCTTTAGAATTTGAATCAAGAAGTCTTTATTAAGACTCTCACAAAGACTAGCTGATATTCTGGCACATACTAGTGGCTTTTTTTACACAACTGTCAATAATCGGTAACCGGAGAACAAATTTTGTTGGATCTTCTGGGCCTGGATTTCTCAGTAATCATTGAGTATGCAAGTTGGTAAATATCATGATGATGAAAGAATTTGAATAAATTTCCAAAGGAATGAGTTTTTGTCGTCGTCTTAAACCGTATTTTAGGCTAATTACCACTTTGTGACAGTGTAAATTCAACATTCGATTATCGTGTGGATCAAAAGACAGCAATAAATAATTTACTGTTGTTGAACTTATTTCTTTTACCTGTGTAACGGTCAAACTGCTTTTGTGGACCTCATGACAACAAAAACAACTATAATAATAATAAGAAGAAGAATATGACATTTATATCGTGCAAATCCATAGTACAATCACTGCTCTATGCACTTTACATATATGTTAATGAAAAACTTTCATATTATTCGTATAAATGTAGCTAATACATTTATACAGAGTAATTAATCAACTCATCCAAACTGTTCAAAATATAAAATCAACATTCAAAATATAAATAGGGGATTTCATACTGTTAGACTGATTGATTTATTGATTATATCTTACGGATAGTTATCTCTCTCCTTATGTGCTATTTTTTTTTATATTGTCACCATTTTTTTTCCTTTTTTATTTTTTCACCTGACAAAAGCGT
>BLXT01005682.1:49512-60148 GCA_019648995.1 Plakobranchus ocellatus
ATATATATATATATATATATATATATATATATATATATATATATATATATATATATATATATATATATATATATATAATCGGTAAGCAACCTAGCCAAGCCCTAAATCTGCAGGAAAGTTCGTTTAGAAGTACATAAATCCCACACAGATACTGGACCCGGCGATGGCCAAAAGTTTGAGATCACCCATAATTGGATGCACTATTATCCATAACACAAATAATCTTATACTTTATAATGTCAGTTAACAGCAAACAAGCGCAAAAAGTTATTGCCCCATCTTTACATTTAACCTTTAGTTAAATTCAAGCCGAAAAAAAAAAAAAGAAATATAAATGTATGAATGATACACGCGTCAAATTATCTACACATTTGTTTTTGTTTTTTTTTTCAGTCCTCATGCCAGATACTCAACACTCGACGACATTAATTTGGCCAAGACAACATTTCTTCAAATTTTAAGCTTATGGGCGTTTACTACTTTGACTCCATCCTGGTTTCAATCTCCCTACTGTCCCAATCACAATCTCTTTGACTGAGCCGCTCATCACGTTTGTGATATCCATATTTTGACTCGCGTGAAATTAGCAGCAGGGCTCTAACTAGTAATTCGAGTCTTTGAGATCACGAAAATAGTGGACGTATAGCACAATACAAAATCTACGAGGGATGTCCGAAAAGAAACAGGAAAAGGGGCATAACTCAAAGAGTTTTGATCAGATAAATTTGAAATTCACACAGATTGAAGTTTACTCTTCCACTACTTCTCAACGTAATTTTTGCCAGCGCGACAGCAGCGAATTGATACCCACTCGAAAGAAATCAACGTCAAGATTATCAAACCAGTTCCTCAATTCACTGATGAGGTCATCTTCTGTCTCGAAAGCCATGCCTCCTAAATGGCGCTTCGAGGGTCCAAACAAATGAAAGTCAGAGGGTGCCAGGTCTGGACTGTGGGCAGGATGAGGAAGAATTTCCCAACCGTAGCACTGCAGCCATTGCTGTGTAAGGTTTGCTGAATGAGGGGTCGCATTATCGTGCTGAAGTTCAACACCCCTTTTCAAGAGCCCAGTCTTTTGCGACGAATTGCTTCTTTAAGGCGGCCAAGAGTGCTGCAGTATCGGGCAGCATTGATACACTGACCCTGTGGCAAAATGTCTAAGAGGATCATACCTTTCGCATCCCAGAACACGGTAGCCATCACTTTAGCTGCGGACCTCTGCACTTTGAACTTTTTGGTGACGGGAGAGGATGGATGTTTCCAAGTCATGGAGTCGCGCTTTGTCTCTGGGGTATTCAGATGGACCCAAGTTTCATCACCAGTAATCAGATTGTCAAAGAGGTTATTGTTTGCTTGAAAGTCTCCACCAGGCCCTACACCAATATGCGTCGTATCCTCATCTTCATTGTCTTGTTGGCATCGCTGCAGAAGGCATTGCGAAATTTCAACCCTTTGAAGCTTGTTGTTAGGGATAGTGTAGACATGTTTTCATGTTAGCTGTGTAGGGTTGAATGTTTGGTGTGTGTGTGTGTGATGTGATTTCGAGTTCACGCCAAGTGACAACGGTTCGACGGATCAGCAGAGCGGAGGATTTTTGCCTGGGTCAGACACTCCGATTTTAGCTCTAAAACTGTACAGTCACGGATGGTCCTGGTGTACTGTGGCAGACTCCCAGACTGGAACTAATATTTTAACCTTCTACCACCAGAGTGATACTACCACTATTTTAATTCCTGAGGCTGTGTGCCTAGCCAGACTGTTCGTCTGTGAATCTATATTTCCATGAAACTGGTAACAGGTTGAATCTTTAATATTTGATGCTTGAGGTTGTGTGCCTATACAGACCTATGCAGACAGGTCTATGATCTATTCTACTTGGGAAATTTCGAGTTTTCAGGAGCAAAAAGGGAACTAATTTTAATAACTTGACATGACTTCAATAACCACTAGGAATTAGTATTAATATTGAGAGATAGTGGGCTTTTAAAATTTTTATTATTTACTTTGAAAATTACTGTTAAATCACTCGAGCTTTTTCGGCCAGTCAGCAATGAATGGGTGATATTACTATGGGTGCTGTGAATTCCAAAGATAGAATGAGAAAATAACATTGCTGTTATCTAGGCTACCCGTAGGCCTACCTATTTAACCCTGTAACACAAATACGTGTGTCTATTTTGGTTTGGATTTTTTAAACATGTTTTTCCCCTCAATCTAACCTGGATGATGGTTAAAGATATTGTCCGTGTGGATGACCATGTTTTAACACAAACAAAGTGGTAGCGAGAACAGATATGCGGCATAATTTCTAATCGTTCAAGTAAAGGACCTTAGCATTGGTAGGCATTTCTAGAGAATGTTCGCCCTCTACCTTTCATCCCTAGCGCTTTCCTCGAGTTCAACTGCTGGTTACTTTAAAAATACTCGTACTATTGTAGTACTCCTTCTGAATCATCCTCTTTATCCCTTCATCTTTACAACTTGACTCTCTCGACGTGAAGCCCCTCAGAATCATGTTTCGACTCTTTCAAGTTCTATTTCAGAGCTGTCATAAAAACAGTATCACTCAGTGTCTCTCGCCGATTTTATATGCCAAGTTTTTTTTCCTTTCCTCGAATTATTATATATGTTAAGGAGACGTGCGATAGTTCGGCTTCATTTTCATAAACTTCAATATATGTACACACCATCGACATTTTATGTGAAGCAATTGCAACAAGAACATTTGTAATGAACAAAAATTAATTTATTTTCAAATGTACCTGGCCTTTTTGTAAACATCCCTTGAATTGTAGGGCACACCTTTTTTCTCATGTTAGAACTATTTCACGTTCTTTAGTTAAATACGCATAAACGTGAACCTGAATACTTTTGCTTCATATATCCTCGCAATGAACTCTCCAATTGGTCTCTATCTTCTGATCTTAAACAGTGGATAGTGAAGCCGCCCTGAAATCTGCGGGTACCCTTCGAATTCAAGTCCTGCCACCGGCACCCAAACCTGACAGAAGGCCTGAAAGCTTGGTATTATTTTTTGTAGGCAAAAACAGGCTATATGGACACAAAAACCAAACTACACATACTCCTCGGTCTTGTAATCATTTTATGGTTTTTTTCTCCTCTTCTCATATATGTGTGTGTATGTATGTGTGTATATATATATATATATATATATTATCCACATGTACACACAAAAGTTAACAAAGAGAGATACAGTCGAGAGCATGAAGATTCTGATGCAGATGTGCTTTAAGATTGTTTTGCTGAGGTGTTAATAGATCAGAGTTTTTAAAGGTTAGTTGTATCAATAATATCTCTATTAATATGGATCTGGTGTCAAGTTCTACTGCATCTATATCTGACAGCTGGATAGCTATGGAGCTGCTACTAGTGCTAGTGCTATTCTTTTATTTTATTATGTTTTTACTCCATTATTTTTTTAATACTGATGGTAAACTAACGAAAAAAAAACAAACAAACAAAAAAAACAAAAAACAATATCAGCTCACTGGAATTTACTCATTCCAACAACTTTCACTGTGCAGATGTTGAAGGCAACTGTAATTGTAAATAACAAGGCATTGCTAGGCTTTTGGTATACATAGCAGCAATAATCTGAATCATGCATTTCCCAACTATTTTTCACCCAAGAAATAGTCTTTTGTCAATGAATTTTGTTTGGCTCGAAGAAATATTTTGCTCTTGATTATCTTGATTTATAAGGATAGAGACATTTAAAAAAATGACCTGACAGAGGCATGAATTCATTTGATTATACCTTTATAATTTTTCAGGTTGAAACAATTATTTATGAAAACAAAAAACGTTTGCTCTTGGTCAAGCCACATCAAAATACACATGATCAATCTCAAACCCTTCCCACCCATCACTCTTCCCTTTAACCAAAAAAAAAAAAAAAAAAAGAAAAACACATAACACAAAATCTGTCCTTTTGTCTCCATAATGTTTTATAGTTATATATATATTTTTTTTTCTTTGAAAAATACAACATTATTACAAAATGGGAAACATATTAACAGCATAAAAAGAAAAAAAATAAACAAACAAAAGAAAGCAAACATTCAAAAAGGAATATATCTTGAGAAATAAAATTTGAATGGCATGTCAAATAACTTAGAAATTTTATAACTAATAAAAAAGTTTCAATTTATTTCAGTCGCTTGTTTTCACATTTCAAAATAAAACATTTTTTTCTTAACTGTTGAAGGTCAGTGGATTTCTGGACCCTTTAAAATCATCCCGATTGTCAGACACTATATGTAAAGCAAAGTAAATCGATTATCGCTGATCATTGAAAAAAAATATAATGGATGGAAAAGAGAAACAAAAAAAATGCTTTTCCACCAGAAGGAGACAAAGCAAAACAACACTATAATTTATTATTGAACCGGCAAAACTTCACAAGTATCACAGAACAAATCATTTTTAAACTGGTCTAAGCCTATAACAAGTTATATTTTTGCACATAATGTGAAGCAAATGAAAAAGCTTAAAATTATACAGAATACAAAATGTTAATCACATGCTTGATTTATTATGCTGAATGGGGTTGGTTGTTCAAACTGTTGTTTGATTCCACATGGATATAAATCCCTAGACTAACAGAGCAAAAATGCATTTTATGAATCAATACTTAACGTAGTTTAAATAAGCAGACCATGACCAAGCTCACGAACTTCCATCTCTAGCTTGCACATGTTGCAGTACAAGGTGAATACAGAATGAGAAAATAAGGCTATTAGATTTTCTTTCGAGATCTATTAGATTTTCTTTCGAGATCTAAACCACAGAAACTATTAATTGATTATTATCAAACTTGTAAGAATAATATTTAAAAAATTTTTTTTTTTAAAGAGGAAAAATTACCCAAAACATCAAATGCAAAAGACTTGTATTATAAGTTAATCAAAAGATGCCCAACTAATTTTTTTGTAACAACAATTACTATCAATTCGGCCTACCGCTGCAATCTGGATCTTCAAATATGTACTCAACATGAGATATAAAAGAAAGAAAATAATTTTAAGCCATGAATGTAAAGAAAAAAAAAAAGCAAAAAAAAAAAAACAAAAAAAAACCTGAAAAACAACGAAAGTTAACAATTCATAAACTTTGGATCCAACAATGTTGGAATTAAAGAGAAGTAAGTGATAACAAAGGCATGATATGAGTACTTTTATTTCCTCAGCTGCATCCAGTTAAAACCTATGATAAACCAGAGTGGGGACTACTTAAGATGAACTGCTTAGGATCAAGTCAGAAGTTTATTTTAACCAAGGTTCACATAACCATTACAAGAGGATTCAAGGGAACTCAATCTATTGTGTGTCAAATACTCTTTCTCGTTGAGCCAGTGTCATTGGACTAGCTATTCCTGTCTAGCTTGCTAAAAAAAAAAAAAAGAAAGAGAGAGAGAGAGAGATTAGGAGGAGAAGAGATTGTGTAGACTCCAGCGCATATAGCTTGAGCCTCTAGAACCTACATATATATTTTGTGTGAAAGAGGCTATCCTTTTTCTCCGCAGATATCTTTCTCATTCATTTCCATTCTAAGCCTTTTTACTATAGATGTCTATTTACTATGCTAATCAAGAACCCCTTTCAGAGGCTTATTGCACACATCTTGTCTGTCACCATCATTTGGTGATAACAAAATTTAACCCCATACTGCTGATTTTGCCAAATCAAGACCCCCTGTAAATAGTATTTTTAGACATATGTTTTATAGGTTAACTGTTTTTAACATACTTGGAAAATTACTTTTTCAATTCGGTTTTCACCTATTCCTTCAGATAATTTGCAGCATTAAAATGTACTGGAATCTGATAAATTTGAAGTGCTGGGGAAAATTTCTTGGCCTCGAATTATTCGAAAATCGAAAAACAGAATGAATAAAGACATTTAACAAGAAGCACCCAAAATGCTTGTGAAATGCCATGAAATCGAAAGACATATAGAAAAACTTGCAGGTAGGAGTGTTTTTCAAGAGTGAGCATGTGATAGCTGATTCAAGTGACTGCTAGTGCTGCCAGACAAGAGGGATAATGCATTCATCCTCTGCTTCTTGAGGTCTGTATGAGAAGCAAGGTTAGTCAAGACTGTATATGTAAGGTATAGGGGCACAGCTCTTACATGGCAACCTTTAGGGAATAAGATAGATGTCAAAAACTTGCTGATTAGACCTACATCTATTGGAGCAGCACTTTACAGAAACAGGCCATAATCTACACAGAAATATGTGAAAAAAGGAGGGAAAGGGAATGGATGGCACAGAGCAGCGCAAGAAGAAACAGTGTAAAGCTGCGACTGGTTAAAGAAAATGCTAAGGTATTAAAAGAATGATCAGGAAATGAAGTAACTAAAAACATAATATAGTCAACTGATGTATCAATCATGTGGTGAAGTTTAATGTATTAGTTTTATTTGACTAAAATTAAAACTCAGCCTACAAAAAGCCATTTGCAATTACTTGTGTAAGCCACTTACTCATGATTTAAACTGTAGTTCATAACAATACGATTTTGAAGCCAATTATTCACTGCAATATCCGCTAAAGTAATACTCACATTTTGAAAACAATAAATGTGCTTTGAAAGGGATAATTGTATTGTACATGTAGGTAGATAATGGAATTTTTTAAGATCTGTAAGATCACACAGTATCATTATTCTACTATTCCAAGGAACAGACTTGAGGAAATGGTGGTCTGCAGCAACAGAGATGGAAGAGCAGGTTGGAGGGCACTAATCTCGAGGTAATGTTGGCAGAGCACATGTTCAGCAAGTAACTAGGATTAGATACTCAGGGAGGATAAGAAGGTCAAACTAAAGAAGAGGGAAAATTGAAGCATGATATTGATATAGACTTGATGTCTATGTCATGTTCTTCTTTTCAATCACATATCAACTAGAAGCATCCTACAAGACTTCACAAAAGAGTTACTGACATAACAGCAATTAAGGCGTAGTTGTAAATGAAGATGATATACATATATACACAACTTATAGGGCTGATCAAATGTAATGTATCATACTGCAGGGACAATTTTTGTTGTCACAGAATCGAAAATAAAAGTGACCAATAATTATACAAGTTCATCAAATCACAATTGAGGCATTCAATGTGCTAACATTAACCCCCCTGGTACTGATTAGCTCAATTGACTTGAAAGGCAGATTTTTTTTTTTTAACTGGTCTTGAAAAGCTATCTAGACCTAGAGCTTCTAAGTATTTCTATCTAACCTACCTTGCACCAAAGCCGACACAATGGCCTTTGCAACAATGCTAGTTTTCTTGTAGTGACTGCATTTTTGGTAAAGGTAGCAAAAAATACAGTATTGTTTATAGGAAAAATAAAGTATTGATAATATTAATGGCCAGCAACAGATCTTTGATAGTTGTACGGCAGAAATCGGTACATTATTTCTGGATAGTTATCAAAATGTGCATCCAGACGAAGAAGATCAACCTTGATTACTGGATTACTTGTCATTATTGTCATTATTTGTTGTTGTTTTTCATCGTCATTATAGCTGTCATTGTTATTGTGATAGTTGTTGCTGCTTCTGCACTTGTGAAGTCTCTGACCTCCATATTTATGAACTCTAGGCCGTGTATTCTCACTATACGGGTCAATTTGACACTATTAAGCTTTGCTTTCATGTGACAACATGACATCAGTCCCACAGGAGTTAATGCATTAAATAAAAAACATAAAAAAACATCACAAGGTAATCTAGAAAGTTTTAATTGAAGCATGGCAAGTCTCTTCAGGTTCAGAAACATCATATATATTTATGATACCAAGGAAAGGAAGCATTGATCCATCCAAAACTGCTGGGTTTCTTAAGTCTAAAATAGTTTTTTCACATGGGAATACTCTCTTGAAACCAATCAAAATTTTAAAAAATAAGCTGGATCGATGAAGTCCAAACCTAATCAGTAAGCCCTATTTCCTGATATCAAACACATAAGAGAATTGTGCTGATCTCCATGTCAGATTCCTCACCTAACCAGTATTCCTCTTATAGCCTTAAAAACTGATAGGTTAGAGGGGTATTTAAAAAGCCAAGTTAGATCTATTTTCAATTATATTAATCTTTATTGTCTCACTAAATCTCACTAAATTTTTTTTCAACTAGCAAAATCATCAACAGGGGGAAAAAAATACTACATCCTTGGTAAGTTAGCATGAAGCATGTCTTTATATAAAGTAGGACTAAGCCTTAGCTTGACAAATATCTATGTAAATGAGTAGCGACCTAGTTCTAAAAAAAAAACCTATTTAAAAGCCCCTAATTTGCATCAAGTAGCTCTGGCGGTGTGGGCAGCAAAGATGTGAAAAAGGCTTGTACAGTCATGCAGACAAACACAAATGCCCTGGTGAACCAGTGACCTTCCTCCCTAAGTGCTTCTGCCTGATCTACCGCTGCTGCTCCTGTTTCAGCTGTTGTAGTAGCTTGCGGTGCTTCATGGCCATCTGCAGCTTCTGTTCTTGGCATTTGGTCTTGTGGTTCTTGTTGAGCATTGCCATCTGCATTCATAGCACCATTTGCCTTACAAAATTTTTTAAAAAAAAATACAATTTTCAGAAGAACTCAGAAGAATGTGCATTTATCTAATGAGTGAGATGTGGTAAATAATGGTTTTGCAATTGAATTTTCTCTGATACAAAAATGGTTCTTCGATGAAATAGAGCCGTTTTATTAAAAAATCTGCATAAAAAACAACTCCATGAGTTGCAAATGGTATTTTACACATTCTACATCATAGAAATTGTAACACTTATTTCTGTAGACTTTACTTTAGTGAAAGTTTGATAAAAATACAATTCTAAGCAAAGGTATGGGTTTTGAAACTTTGTTTAAAATGAAAAAGCATTTACTGAAGGAAACTGTACTTTAAATGCGATTTCCTCAAAAGCATTATTACTCATCAGATCTGATATCTAATCATATGGCATGTAAGCATGCATTTTATAATCAAAAGAAAAATTACACTGAGCCATGGCACTGATAAATTAGTAGCTACATACCTCTGTCTCCTCATCATTTCGTTCTTGCTGCCTCTGTTGTTCCTCTTCCAGCTGCCGCCGTTCTTGTTCTTGTGCTTCCTGAATTTGTTGCATGTGCCGCCTAATTTTTTGAAGGCTATGGGAAAAGGCAAGATGAATTTGAAGAATAAACGATCAAGGTAAATAAGAATCCTTCTCCCGTCAAAGACATAGACAAAAAGACATCAGAAAGATAGTCAACTTAAAAAGGTTTTTAAAAATATTCAGAATTATTATATTTCTGATTCACATAGATGAAAGCTTTTGTCATAATCAATCAGGAAGTGATATAGCTTTGCAAAAAATATTTGTTTATACCTTCATAGCCTGAAAGAAGAAGCCACTTATTTAGATGAATTGTTGACAATGCTTAGGTATTCCAGAAACTTAGAAATCAGCATTCTGTACATTAACTGGTTATTAAAAAGACACTTGGAGCCTGCTTAGCAGTTACACCAAAAAACATAGCAGAAAAGAAAAGTGCTGCAGTTACAACACCAATACTACCTGCCTCTATAACTTACAAATAAATTGCAATGGATGCACTGGAGACAAGTAAAAAACGTGTAGGGCTAGAGTAGAAGATGAGGAAGCCCATAAAGGTAAGGAAGCGCATGAAGAAGTACACATGGTGCAGCCAATCTCTTGGCTCCAAATCATTGTCATCCTCCTGGTCCACCCCACCTTGAGCATTCATGCGAGGCATATTGTTGGCATCATTGTTGGGCCTTGCTGGAGCTGCTGCAGGCTGCTGAGGTCAAGCACATAATAAAAACAGTTGGATCAATAAATATACCATGATATAAAACAGATTTTCTTCAAATCACAAACACAGCAGATCACCTTACCCTTTCCATTCTTTCCCTCAATCTTTTATCCCAGACATACAACAATCATATTACCAGGCATGTCAGTCATGCAGTTACTCTCTTCTTTTCCCTCCTTTTTTTAAAATCATTTTGCACATGTGTATGTAAGATACCACAAGATGAAATGTTTTACTTCAACCTAGAATTCAACCACAAGAGTTTCATTCATACTGGAGAGCATAAACGTCACAGATCATGCAATGTAAGACTTATCAATACCTCATGAGAAAATAAGGCTATAAGGCCTTTATTCCAAGTAGGAATTTTGACAACTGCAAATTTTTATAATGCTAGCCCCTGAGGCAAAGCATTTCTATGTTTGTGTGACACTGCATAGAGAAAGTATCAGCCTAAGTCAAACCTGTGCAGGTTGTGGTTGTGGTTGTTGCTGTTGATGCTCAACTTGAGTAGAAGATGCACTCATCATTTGATGGTTTAAAGGTTGGCCAGGGTAATACATGCTCTGGTAACTGGAAGGGAGAGTGAGAGATATTTCACTGAATATATTAAGAAATCAGCAAGAAATCCCTTCGTTTATCCTTAGGAAACAGAGAATATTAGAATATTTGAGAATTGAAAATGTCAGTACCTTATTCAAGGAAATGTGGAAAAATAGAAAAAAAGGCACACAAGCACCAGGAGCATCACGAGAGAGATCGAGCAGGAGAGACAGATAGACAGATAGAAGTATGGGG
>BLXT01005682.1:64505-81307 GCA_019648995.1 Plakobranchus ocellatus
TTAATGGGTTTCTTGTGGCAAGAATTTGTTCTTTTTAAATTAAATTTTGTTAGTACAGGGCACAAATGGTTACATATATGTCCAGGCTAAAGTTGAAAAAAACCAGAGCAGAAGTTTTAGGTGGACTCTTATCTAAAGAACACCTCTTGTCTTGTAATTGTTGCCTATTTTGAAACAATGTTATTGTGAGATATGATAATATTTTTATTTTCCTTAGAACTGTAGTCAAAAGTAAAGTTCAATAACAAAAAACATTAGAGGTTTAACAAATTTCACTACAGAACACATAGCTCACCGGTTTGCTTGGGTAGACATTCTCGAGGTGCTGTTTTAGCTTACGAATTGTCCATCCTAACATGCAGTCTACTGTTTGGTCTGCCATACGCTGATTGGGTGCCTTAATCACTAGTGTGATAGGCATATCTGCTGGCAGAGCTTGATCCATTGCTGCAAACATTAAGAGCCTTTATACAATAGAATAGAAGAGTTTAAAGTACCAATTCACCAGGAGCTGTGGTAGAACAAGGCCTCAAAGGTATTTCCAATATTATATGCAGTATTTTGCGGTTATTTCTCCAGTTCTCAAAAAATTTCTGTGGTATAAATGTCTGTGGCACATTAAATAATAGCAAAGGCCTTTTCCAAATGTCCACTTTACAAATTTTGGCTTTAAAAACAAGCTTTATGGCCTGATTAAATCTGCCTGCAATGAAAGAAAAACAGGAAAAAAATCAGTCTTTACAATACTTTTAAAAATATGTAAGATAATTCATACTTTTATAAAGATTGTCATACAAAAATCTGCCATAAATCCTGGACTTTCAAACTTTCTCTCTGTGGAAATTTAAACAGTCCTGGCCTTCTCTTACAAATTTGTTGGTTTAGAACTAAAGTAAAAGCTAACTGCCTTAGCAGATTGCCCAAAAAAAGTGTTCCCAGTTTCAAACGATTGGTTTAAGTAAATTGGATATATGTAGGTTTTAAAATAACTAAAAACTGAAAGATTCATATTGAGATTTATCAGAGCCAGATTTAGATTTAGTCTCAAATGCTATTGAGATGATTTTTTTCTGTTTTAAAAAATACATTAAATGAGACCATTTTTACCAAAGAGTTGAACAGCAAAGTTAAGGGGCTACGTCTCTAGACTTTGGCCATGACAGGAGATAAAAGGGTACAATGCACTCACATCAAAAAATCTTCTCAAAATGAAGGAGATGCTTTATACCAGGAATGCACAAACAATAATTATCAATATCTTTCAAAAATATTCACTTGCAATCAGCAATGCAATTATTTAAAATTAATGAAGATTTATTTAAAACCTATTGTAATAAAGTCAGCCATTCAATGGCATATATATATTCTCCCGTGATGAAGACTGCTGCATAGCAAAATCTCTCTTTTCAGCTTCATTCAAATTTCTATTAATTTTTAAAAAATTCAACTCAGCAAAAGCACAGTGGGATTTACTCATTCATGAATATGATTCAATGATTTTAAAGTTCTCTGCATCATTATCTAGACTTCTAAAGAAGATTCCCATTGTGCACACAAAGCAGGGCAATACAACCATTTTTCTAAATCTATGAGAAAAAAAATTTTCCCTTACATACTTCATTTTCTTCTTCCAAATCTATATATATATATATATATATATATATATATATATATATATATATATATATACTTATTTTCCTGTCTCTGATTACTTTCAGTCCTTCACCTGACACACCGAGCTGCATGAGTTTGACTCGGGTCACCAGACTGGTATACTATGAGACCTCTTTGTGTATTTTGCTTCAATATTAATTGATGTCTAGAAATACAGTTCATCCTATATTCATGAATGAATTTCAAATTTTCATCTTAACTTTATATTATTTGAGTATTTATGTCTATGTTCTGATTTTGTTGGGGAGAAGTGAAATTGGTGGTAAATCAGAGAGAAGGAGTGATCTAGATAGATGTAGACAGACCAAAAATTAATTATAAACCAACAATCCCAATGGTATCATATATCATGGAAAAATAATCCCAGCATCTCCAAATGTTTTAATTTTTTTTCAAGATTACTGTAATTTAACATTTATATTCCAAAATATTAATCAAGGCAAAACTTCCGAAAGTGCACACAAGAAAAGTTTACAAATTTGATGAAAGCTACACAACTAACTTATCATATAAAACCATTCAATGACGTGAATATAAAATGCAATTTTTTGAGACAACTTGCGTTTCATTCCTAAATAACTTGCAGAACTGGACCTGATCAACTAAAACTCACCTGCCAAATATCAATATTGTACTGAAGAAAGTCTAGATTTACACCTAGCCAGATGTTGGCCTATGATCTTTTTTTTTTATGTTTTTATGTTTAAATAACATTCATCTCACATTTTTTAATGAAAATTATTTGTTTTATAAAACAAATGTATACGCAGAATCATGCCTTTCCTGGCCCAAATGAAAAACTGTGAAGGTATTTATAATATTGTTGTTCTTTATAATATCATATTATCAGCCAACCCGTTGCTAATTTTTATTGAAATTTCACTTAAAGAATGGATATCAAGAAAACAAAAATTGTAAACCAAACATTTAATCCTATTTTTTTTCCTTTAGCTTTGACTTGCAGCAAAGTTCCAGAACATTATTTAAATTAAAATGTCTATCTGCATATTTTGTTCTCCATGCTAGATCTAGATCTAGATTCTATGTTGTTTTGTAAATCTGTAACACAACTTCATGATTTTAAAATATACCCACATAAAATGGCATGATCAAGAGTACCATATCTTTACTTTCGTGGATTTTATTGACGTCCCACAAAAATTTGTTTTAAAGCATAACACGTTTGAGCTTAACTCCAATATAATTTATAAGATATTGAAGTGGCTCTACTGACATTTCAAATATCATTTGGCCGAGGATCTCTTCATTGTCCGATAGCTGTACGAAGACGTGTATCAAATTAAAAATTTAGCAAATTTTCTAGATCTAAAATCTTGTCTAATCTAGATTAGATCTAGATTTAGATCTCGGTTGTTGTTTAAGGGACACTCATGACTTCTAAGATCTAGTATCTAGCCAAATGAGGGCTCCCATTACAAACTTACACAATAATTCAATCACAAGACATTACACCGTTTGTAAAAACACCATTCAGCTTGGTACGATCCTCTAGATTTTAGATGTGCAATTAAATATAAAGTTGGAGAACTCGAAACATCAGCCATTAGATACAGATCACCTAAACTTTCGTTCTTCAGTTTCATCACACAAGTTCCGTTGACGTAAACCCAGTGTTTTGTTTAGGGGAAGGAAGCCAATGTCTTATCACCTACTTTCACCTATTTTCCCCTACTCTTTTAGCTTGGCTCCTCGTTTACAAGATCTGTGTTGTTTGAAAGGCTCCATAAAGGCCTCTTTGCAATGAGCTGTTTTACAAGCCTGTTTGCCTGTTCAAAAATTCAGTAACCATTATTCAAAAATATCTCAATCGTTCATGGTTGATGACTGAGTAATTCAACAGTTTCGGTCCATTTTGCATTCATTCATTTCCCCCCTACATCAGTACAAAACCTCGGTCTGAGAAAGCTGAATAGGCACTGAAAAAAAAAACAGACTAGGCGACGTTTCATTGGTTGATGAAAGACCAACAGCCTTGAACTTCATCAGTCAAGGGGGATGGAGGGATATGGGAGCTGTTTCCAGTACATTCCTAAAAGAGAGCCGCCCAATTGTAATGATAGAGGTATATTTTTGTTTTTCTAGTTGTCAAGCTCTAGTATAAATTAACTTCCTGCAGAACTAAGCGAAATACTTCCTACATTAATGAACCCCAGAAGTGTCACCATTCAATAATTTTACGAACGTTAACATGTAAATGATATGCGATTATATACGGCATTTCAAAAATGAATTCCAATTTGTTTCATACCTTAAAAAACGGGAAAACAGGAATATTTGTCAATTTAATAGTGCAACGTAATAGTACTAATATTGATATGACTTTCCTCATTTAATAATTAGAAGAAACCTGGTTACTTGCGTTTCTTTAGCCAGGTCACAACAAGGTGATCTCAGGCTTTCAGGCCTCCCAGCCAGGGCGCAGGTGAAAAAGAGGAAGGCGAGAAGGAAGAGAAAGAGGAGGAGGACAAGGAGTAGAAAGAACATGACAAGAAGAAAAAGAAGAAGAAGAAGGAGGAGGAGGAGGAGGAGGAAATCATCTTTATAGTTGATATGATATATTTCTCAGTTTGAGACAAAAACACAAGAAGGAAGAGTACCTAAGCATTTCTAAAATGTTTTTAGATTGACCAGGCATGAATGCGACAATACCATTCAGAAATCCTTTTTTTTTTTTTTTTTTTTAGGTACTTTAGGTACTTATAGACCTTTGGTGTAAAAATAACAAATCATACGCGTCGATGTGCTGCTTTGAGGAAAAAAAAGTAAGGGAAAAAAACCAATGGTCTCGAAATTATAGATTCAACTGCCTTTTAATTTCTATCTTCCCATAAATGTCGCTCTCACTCATTATGCAAAATGTACTGTAAACAAACTATCCTAGGATATATTTCAAGGGAGGCAACTTGCTTTAAAATGGAAAAAGAAAAGGGAAATAGCTTTGAGAGGTTCCATAAGAAATGTATGAATTGAGTATCTCAGAATAATTTTGCATTTATTTTGTTGGCTGTATATTTCAAATTTAACCTTCTTTAGCCTAAACCAATTATTTAAAAGTATGAATATTTAGATATTTTCAAATATTCTGCTTTAATTTATAACTAGTACATTGCGCCGTAACTTCTTTTGACATATAAATTATTACATGGTTGACGGTTGATTGAACATTAAACGGGTTGAAGTTATTCAAGTCTAGTGTCGGGGAACGTATTCACATATGATGTATGCGCATGCTAAAGGCAGTTTTTAGCCGCGATTGTACCACATTATATACAACCACACAAAGACTAAGTATTAAGCAAGACAAATGGTGGAATTAGCCCCAAAATAAATGTCTGCATAGGGCGGGCATGTGATTACACTTTCCCAACACTAGACCCAAATAATCTTGATTAAACTTCAATTTGCAAGTAATCCTCAATTGTTTCTAGCAGTGGAGAAGGATATTCCCATGAGATTTTAGCTCGTGTCGAACAAGAGCCCATACAATGACAAAATGAGAGA
Organism: Plakobranchus ocellatus; assembly: GCA_019648995.1. Lineage (NCBI taxonomy): Eukaryota > Metazoa > Mollusca > Gastropoda > Plakobranchidae > Plakobranchus > Plakobranchus ocellatus. The sequence goes on from BLXT01005682.1 coordinate 69,702, forward strand.
AAATTGACCCATAAAATAAAGGTATATGAGTGAAAAAAAAATGCTCTACGTCGTCAAAGAGTAAACAATATCATTATTGGGCGGCAAGCATGCATCGAACTTGGACTGGTCGCCAAGATCGAGCAGAGATCCGAAGAGAGAGAAAAGCCCGACTTCCCAAAGGAATCTCCACAGTTTTTGATAGGATTAGGATGCTTTGATGAACCCTACTCCATCATACTAAAAGGCGAGGCAACACCCCACTGTAAACACCCGCAAAGTCGCTCACCCTCTTCAATCGAAAGTGGGAGAGGAACATGACAGAATAGTGAATGAAGGCGTCATATCAGAGGTCGAGGAACCTACAGACCGGCACGCCGGCATGGTGGTGGATCCCAAGCTCGGTGAGATCTGCATCGACCTGACAGCCGCAAATAAGGATGTCAATCCGAGATACACCCTCTCAACACGGTGGACGAAGACTTGACACAATTTGCTGGATCCACATTCTTCACAAATTTGGATCACGATCGGCATTCTGACAGCCCTCTATCATAAGAATCATGGAAATCCACCACTTACTTCACTCCCTTTGGGCGATTCCAGATGAAAAGACTCCCTTTTGGAATATCATCAGCACCCGAGATCTCCAACGAAGAATGAACGAAATTTTACAATGCATCAAAAAAGTTGTCTGTCATGTGGACGACATTATAATTTAGGGGGCCTATGCCAAAGACAAGAAACCACACAAAGAGAGTGCGCAAAGTGATGTAGATATTGCAAAAGGCAGGACTCACGTTGGATGAAAAGTGCGCCTTTTTTAAAGAGATCCCTACGGTTATTGGGCCACATCATTCATGAATCAGGCATTCGTGCCGATCCGTCGGCAGACAATACTGAGATTACAGAACTATAGATCACCAGATTCAAGTTGCACGTTAAAGAAACACTGATATCTTGAACTTTAAAAAGCAATTTTACGAAGACCCTATGCCTCTTCAATCTGTTTCTGCTACAAACAAAATAATTTTATTCTGACTTAGGTTCCAAGTTAACAGTGCAGACAGGGTATTTTTCGGTTTTAATAAACCGGATGAATCTTCCGATTAGCGGCCAATGGAATGAATATTTGGAAAAGCACTGATGAGAGACACCCAGTCGAGCAATTGCATAAGGTAGACACCAAAAATGAAATGTGTTATTTGGAATAGCAATGCGGATAGTCACCACTTATTTGCAGTACTGTTGTATTTAAAATGAGAGACACATAGTCGAGCAACTGCCAGAAGGTGGACACAAAAATGTTTTATATTTCTTTATGTATTAAGTTTTGAATTAAAGACATATCGAGGTGAGAAAAGCAGGTGACGACTTTTCTTGCAAACGTGCAGCAGACAGTGGTATTTTAGCCATTACCATAGGCTTATCAGTCCCATACCATATTTATCGGCGAGACTACTTGAGAAAACTTGGCAAAGTTCCTGCGTTTGAGCACGAAGTAAGCATATTGTTGTAGTTTGTCTTGTATATCTTTATCCCGATGCTGCCGATAGATACGTGAGTTTGTACTTTTGCTACGTTTTTAAGTTAATAATGTTGTTTTCAAGGTCCTATTGCATTAAGTGTCTCAGTGATTCGGGACTGATTAGATCTGGTTGGTTCTCTCTTTCTCCGTCTTAATTTTTCCTTAACCCAATTTTAATAATAAATGTACTGTTTTTAAAATATTCAGTATCTTCTGCCTCCTTAAAAATATAAGCTAGACCTCTGATCTCTGCCAAATGATGACTAACGATGAGGAAAGTTTAAAGGAAAGATTTCATGAAAATCTTTCTAACCAGAGCATAGTATTAGAGTAGATCTCAGTCAATACAAAAGAGACACATGAAAGTATGTCGACATTATGAAAACTTTCTTAGTGACAAAATGAAGGAAAGATTTGGGACTTAATATACATTATTAGAGTTGATTTGTAGAATATTGATATAAGGGATGTCGATATCACTGAAGGACTCTGTAATTACACTATAGCAGAACTTCAGTATTGCTAAGGCAATGAATCAGCCCGATTACCGATGTTAATTGATTTCAACAGTACGATTGTTAAAAATATTTGATTGTATTGGAAGTAAGTATCCCATTACAAGAGCAGAAATTATCTTTTAAACGATTTATAAGTTAAAAGAAGAAACTAAACATTCTAGAGGTGTATGCTGCACATTTTCCATTGCACCATCATGCAAATTTGCCTTTCTTTCTTTATGTGTATCACATTCACAGACAAGAAATACTTGAAGCTTCAAGCTCTTCTTTCATTTGTGTGTGTCTCCCTCCCCCCCCCCTCTTTCCCAATAATGGAAAATACAAAGCATCCAGATTCTTGTTTCAAAATATTTATATTTTCACCACAAAAAGACAAAACCAAAACTAAAAAATATTTGTGAATTTTTTGCCTTATAAAAAAAAACATTTAGGAAATTGATTTTTCGTTAACTCTGTTGACAATACATTAGAACTTTAGCAGCCAAGGTAGAAATCATAAGTGCCTCGACTTTTTCTAAATTGTTAAAAATGTTTGACCTTTAATGAATAGTTCACCATTACAGAAATAATAAAATACATGTACTTGTATTTGCCCATTCTCTCTAAATTCAGTTCTAATTCAATAAACAAGGGCTTGAGGTTTGAAAATTGCCTGGAGGGAAAGAGTGAAGTATTTATGGCTTCATCTTGTTAAACTATCAGCATCGTGGCCTATATAATATATACACATTACATAAAATCTCTATATTTTACTAATAGTACATGTATACATGTGTGTATGCTTATTATATAATTAACCTATACTTTCTAGGCCTATATTAAAGGGAGATAATAAATCCTAAATTGTTTCACCACAATTAATTTGGTTATTTCTCTAAACACCATGCTTTGCCCTCTGTAGAATTTTCAATTTCAGTTTCATTGTGTATTAGCTTCTTTGCTGCGAACCATTTGTATGCATTCTAGCTTGTGAAGCCAGAGAGACCAGGTCTCATGCACTCTTTAGTTCACTAAAATCAACTTCCATCAGGATACAGACACTTCATCTATTTCTTTCAACTTGATATTTAAGAACAATGGCAACTAATTCTATTGCAACAGGTCATGGGCCCAGTGCTACCAGCAATTTTTCCCTTGGGAAACCAAGTTTTTAGGCCTCATGAGAATCCGAAATCTTCAATCAGTTTTCAAAGTCTTAGACACTGATGTCACTGTGGAACATGACAAAAAAGGGGAAGCCTTTGCTGAATTTATCCAAGTGCTTGATAACAGATCTCTCTCACTCAGAATAAGAGATGGGGAAGACGATGGCCACAAAGCACTTAACATTCTGCGGAAGCATTCCCGGCCAACAGGAACGCCAAGAGTAATAACACTCTACACCCAACTTACTTCGCTTGTCAAGAGTAAGCAAGAATCCATGACAAACTACATTATTCGTGCTGAGACAGCTGTTTCGTGTCTGAGAGATGCTGGAGAACATTTCTCTGACAGCCTACTCATTGTGATGGTCCTGAAAGGCCTGCCCAGTGATTATCATCCTTTCGTCACAGTCATAACACAAAGGGACAAGACCTGACCTTCTCTGAATTTAAAGTGGCACTTCCCAATCATGAAGACACTGATGAAGTCAACCACATTGCTCATCACAGGCAAGTTAATCCACAAACTTTATATCATTCAAACACAAACGATGGTGTCGTCGCCGCAGATCATCCACACATGACACAAGCGTCTGCAGGAGGATGCAGATACCACCGCCTTCAAACAGCCAGACTCGTTAAGGTGCCAAAGGTGAGACATTCTCAAAGTACAAACTAAAGTGGTGTGAACTTTGCAAAAATAAAACACATTCTACAAGTGACTGTAGAAAACTATCACAACTTAGGAAAGTGAAAGAAACCTCAGGTCAAAGTGAAGAATCTGAAGGCCAATACTTTACATTCTGTGTGGACCTGAAAGCTGAAACGGACAATTCTGTGAATTTCGTGAAACTTGTGGACAGTGGTGCCAGCCTGCACATTGTAAATAACAAGAACAAGTTTAAATGTTTCAATAAAAATTTCAAGACATCAAACCATATCTTGAAATCGCTGATAGCAGCTGCAAAAGGAGCCTTGCTATAGGACAAGAGGACGCAGAAATAGACATTCTCAATTCCGAAGGAAAGCTTGTTATATCACCCTCGAAAACGAACTATATGTTCCATTGTTTGCTCAGATAATTTCCTCTGTGACAGCCGCTACAGTGAGGAGCTACCATCATCTTTTCTGAAAAGAACTTTTCGAAAGAACTGCTCCACATGTGTAGCCATTCACAAGGAGGGAAACTTGTATTTCTTGAACAGAGTGCAGCACACCACCAAGGTCTCGAGGAGATCGGAGAAACAGTGGCATGGAGCCCTGGGCCACTATAACACCTAGGACATCTTGAGAGTGGAACTGGAAGGAAAAGTTGAGGGTATGGTTATCACAAATAATACTGATAACTTTGAATGTGATGTCTGTCCCCGGCAAAAATGACTGAATCTAGAAGCAAAGTGCCAGACAACAATGTTAGTAAGCCTTTTGAATTTGTTCACATAGATTTATCAGGGCCTATTGACCCCGAAAGTATTGATGGGCACAAATATGCATTGGTTTGTGTAGACAGTTTCTCCAACCTGACCTGTGTTTATTTTCCGAAACACAAAAATGATGCATGTGATGCTTTCAAACAGTACATTGCTGATATTGCACCTTATGCCTCAATCAAATCAGAGAGAAGTGATCAAGTGGAGTAATTCATTTCAGAATGAGAGAAGTGCACCATACAGCCAGCATCAAAATGGCAAACTCAAAAGGGCATGGCGAGATGTTTGCTTGTTCAAAAATCTGTGGTCATATGGTGTCCTGACTGCTGCACATGTTCACAACAGATGCTTCAATAAGAAAATTGAAAGCACTCCTTTCCAACAAATAACTGGCAAGAAACCCAACCATTTTGCTCTACACGCTTCAGTTTGGTCCAAAACCTTAAGAAACTTCACAGAGTGTGAAGGGCATATTCATAGGGTATGATAGGAGAATCCCTGCATATTTGATCTACTTCTCTGAAACACTAAAAGTCAGAAAGATCAGATGTGTCAAATTCCACAATGTCAAGGCTGACTCTAAGAAACCAGACTCTGTTGAAATTCCTTACAAAGATTATGTTGATGACAAAGACAAACCTTCTCAAACGCAACAGAAAACTACCCTAACTGTAACAGTTGAAGAAAACAAAACAACCCAAGAAAGTCAGAATCAGAGTTCTCAAGGGGTTATAGAAAGTTTAGGAAAAAGAAACAGAACTGGACCAAATTTTCTTGATGACTTCATTATGAATGATCATGCTGATAGTGATAGTGATAGAAATGACCTTTTGAACAGTCCTTTGTTACATTACTGCTACAACTCTTACTCAAAATACCTTCTTGCTATAACAATACCATATCATGTGATGAGGCTAGTAAATGGCAAAAGGTTATGCATGCCAAAATATGTGCTCTAGAAGGGTATCACAGCTTTGAGTACAACACTCTCTCCAGGTAGGAAAGCGCATTCAATGTTAAGTCCAACCCTAAACGGGAAGAAACTTATAAAGCCAGGTTTGTGGCAAAGGGCTTTTCTCAGATCCCAGACATAGACTATCAAAAAACATTCTCTCCTAAGGTAGTATTACATGCGTCAAAACCTTAATTTAATTCCAAAATGATCAAATGATCCATCGAATGAATGTTAAAATAAAACTGTCAATCTCAATGCACCAACTGACTGTGAACGGTATGCAGACCAACTTAAGGATTACGTAAAAACCAATGAGCACGACGAATAATTGGTCTGGCAACTAAAGAAATCTCAGTACGGTTTGAAGCACAGTGGAAGAAATCGGAACAATCTTCTCAACAAACAACTGATAGCTGATGACTTTGTACAATCATTAGTTGACACATGTATTTCTATCAAGACTGAGATGATGCAAATTAAATGTGTCTTCTCCTGGTGTGGGTAGATGATATCCTGCTTGTAGCCAAAAGTGAGGTGGCCATGACAAACATGAAGAATAATACTTTTGCTATGTCAAATTTAGTCGTATTGAGGCTGATAAACACAGTGGGCATACACACATGTATTCCATTGTCCACTTTAGAGACTTTGCATAATGGTTATGGATTGAAAATGGTAGACAAGAAAAAATGTTTTAATTAGGTTTGTATGTGAACTGCAAAGTACAATTTATTGTTGGAGCTTGTTAACTTAACACTTATTTGAATTAAACAATCATTACATTTGAATCAAACAGAATGGGCATTATTTTATTTACAAAATGGAAAGTCAACATGACAGATTAAAAACACTCATAAATTTTATATTAAGAAAGATGTTTTATTAAGTTTGGAAAAAATGTGCTTCCATTCATCGTTAGTGAACATTTAGCATAAGACTCAAAGAAAACTGCTATCTGATTGGCTTTCAAACAACTTCTGAGGGAAGTCCTGCAACATATTTATAATATTTAGCAAAGGTCTCATTTTCGACATCTCAAAATAAACTCAAATATCAACATCATGGGTGATCAAGTCACATATAATAAACATAACTTGAAAGTAAGAGAGATTTTTCTTGTACATGTACTTAAAAAATATGGTGTTGGTTACTCTTTCCTTGGGCAAGCAAGAGATCTCAGGAATTTGACAGCCTGAGGACAAGTCAGTCATTGCCAAAAAAGTCATTGCTGATACTGTATATACAAGTCAATACATAACATATTCCTTACATGAAGAATCTAAGGGTAATTGGATATGAAAAAGAAAATTTTAGACAATGACGAAAACAACATAAAACAAAAACAAAAAACAAACAAACATTGCAATGGATTCAATCAAACACATCACCCATGTTTGACATCATAGTGGATGTAAGACACAAAATATAAGGTTCACGAGACTCTAAATTTCTTAACTAAGATCATTATAAAACTAGGGAAGCAGATCAGTAATTCATACTTCACAATACAATTACAATGATTTGACTGTTTGAAAATATGCTTGGACCTGTCTTTCTTCCTTCATCTGCTCCTCATTTATAGGGAGGCATGCAGTCTAATTGGCCAGCTTTGTTTATGTAGTAGCACAATAAGTCCTTACAGCATTTTGATAAGATTTTTACCCACTTCCCACTGATATAAAGTTATCATGCTTGAATGCGCTATCAAAAAGCCACATTCTGAATTGTGTCCATAATGTCTAAATCTGCATAAAACTCACTCCTCAATACAATCATGATATCTCGCTAACTGCTGCCAACTAAACCTGTCACAAAAATGTAAAACAAATGCGCAGATCTTCCTTCAGCCTCCACTTCCATCTATTATAGGTTTCCAAAGAATGGCTGTCAAAGATTGCCTAGCCAATTGGAGATGTCAGCAAAAGTTTTTATCATTTTTTTAAAATAGACTTAGGGCTTACTAAGTAGTTGAAAAAACTTGGATTACCTGGTAATCCCTTTTGGGATGCGGATGGTCAGAGCTAACATTCATCCAATGAGATTTTTACCAAAGCTAAAAAGAAAACAAATGGGAATTTTCCCCTAAATTTGTTGAAAGCAAGGTTAGGTGTAGTTTAAGACTACTAGATACAAGGTTACCTGTAGGACAATAATACTGCCATGAGCTTTGCTGTATCTCAAATATGAATTTATAATTGTTTTTCTTTCCCCTTTCATGAACTAAAAGCTCTCAACATAGTTTATATCAAGGAACACTTTGTTACAAAGGAATTGTAATGACAGCAATTGAAAAAAAAGATCATTTATGTGAGGCTACCAAAACACATCAGTCACAAGTCAAATTTGTAACAATTGAACTATGAACACAATGTCAAGTTCAATGACATTGTGATAAGCTTACAATGTAAATTTCTATGGAGAAAAAAATGATACCTTTTAACTGGATTCTTTCAAAAGATATTAGCTTTTGCAAATTTGAAACTTAGATTTGTGATACCTTTTTTAAAAGAAAAAAAAAATTGTTGTCTAGTACAAAAGTTTCCTCTGTAACTTGTGAATGATTTTTCTCATTGCTTCACATAAATTATATATATACACAAACAATATCTAACGTAACACATGAACACCAGCTACAATAAAGTGTAAATAAACAGAGAGCTATCTAGAGCTAGAGGGACCAGGAGCTGAAGACGGAGGCCCCATTGAGCCAGGCTCACGTTTCACCTTGAGAAATGATCCAGTGGCAGAAAAATACCGCTGGGTGTTTTGCTGAGCCTTGGTCTCAGCTGCATGAGGGTTAAAGATCTCAAGGTTCTTCAGAGGGGTAAAAGCAACACTTGAAGCCGTTCCTTCCACCTGTGACAAAAGTGGAGACAATGCATTTTATTATGAGTGGCAGGGACCATCTTATTGTAAAGAAGCAACAAGTGTGAATGTGATTTGTTTTATGAAACGTTTCAATAAAAAAACATAGATTCCTGAAAACATAAAAAAAATAATTACCACAAAAAGGCTGGAGAGGAAAAGAAAAAAGAAAGAAAGAGAGAGAGAGAGAGAGAGAGAGAGAGAGAGAGAGAGAGAGAGAGATTTAAAGACAACAGTATGAAAAAAGACATGCACCTTGTACATACAATGCCAGAGAAGCTAATGGTGGGATCATGATCACATTAGACAAAGGGTAATGGTCTACATACAGACTACAATGTAATTGCTCAAATGTTCATTGAGCTAGTCCGCCCATCATTTTCTCTGACTACAAGTAGTACAAGCCTACATAACACATTGTAACAGCTGCACATCAAGCTTTGCATCGACTCCATATCCCATCTCTGAGTGACTGACACATAGCATAAAATGATATATGATTTGATAGTTAATTTCTCCCCATATCCCACCAATCCACCCTACCCATGAATCGGTTACTTGATCCAATTCAATTGCACAGAAAACTCGCTAGATCTATGTAATCATTGCACTATGTATCAAAAGAAACCTGCCTTTTTAGCTTTTGATAACCTATCAATTTAATAGCAGAATGTAAAAAGTTTTGTATCTTTATTTGCATATAATAAGGTCTCAAACGAATTGAAAAACCTTCAAGAGGGAAGATCCCAGAAAGTAAATATTACCCCAAAATAAAATGAAATTGAATAAAAACAGTTATGTATACACATTAAACTTCCACTGAAAATCACTTGCGAATGAAAATCAGAGGAATTTACATGTGCTAAACACAATATAAAAATATTCATACTTTTTTCATCAAGGGCAATGTAAAGTATAGGTAGATAGGAAACAGCTAAACAATTTCTATTAAGCAAGAGGAAAAAAAAAATTCATCCAGTATTTATATAAAAGAGAACGTTCTGCCTTTATTTTTGATTCACAAGTTACATACCAGAAGATATTGTCTGATGTATGCAATTGATGAAGCTAAAATAAAAGAAAAAACATTTTCATGTTTACAATAAATCTTTTTTCTTTTGCTTAACCCTATCTGTACGTGTAGGGTAATTTTGTTACCCCAAGGCTTGTTTATAATTTTTTTAAAAATACTTAAAATGGGAATTTTTCTTTCAGCTGTTCAGTATTCCTCAAAAATTCTTTGACACATGATTACATAATAATGATTGACAGAGAATCAATACTGAACTGACCTGAGGTCATTTCTGAAACCCTCCATTATTTTTTACTATGTAAAGTAAGGGGTGATTTTGTTACCCCAGAAGTAAGGATAGGTATGTAGCGATTTATTTAATATTTACCGTTGGGGGCATGCAGTTACCCCACATGTACGGATATGACTATATTTATATTAAAATATGAGAGCACTCACTTACCAGACAATAAAACACTTCGTACGGATAGGGTTAATGTGAATTTAGGTGACTGTTTTATATCTATTTCATAAAGATTCTCCACATATGCACCTTGGCCCTTAAATTTTTCTGAGCTGTCTAGAGGATGGTGTTTTTGGAGTGTTTCTATTATCACGGATTATCTATGATAAAAATATCTAAAAAAAAAATTATTGTGTCATTAGGAATGTTTGATGAAAAAATACAAGTTTTGTTTTTTTCATGCGCATTCCTTTCACTGCTCTACAAACTGTACTTTACCTGCTTTTTCACTGTTGTGCTTCCTCCCCAGGTCTGGTTCTGCTTGGTAAGCTTCTGATGCAATGTTTTGGAAATTCTAGCCTTAGTTTTAGCATCCACTGGGGCCCCTCTGATTTTTCCAGAGCTAGATTTACCCATCGTGCCCATAGAAAAGCCAAGATCGTCCTGGTAAGCATCTTCTTCAATTTGACCAAAGTTCATTCGATTTGCTTGTTTCCTCAGCTCTGAGAGCCCAAGGCGTTCCTGAAAATGAAAAATACATACTTAAAATGTGAAGTATTAACTATTAGCTTTAATTAGTTCTTAGCATATATTCAATGATTATTTCTCTGATCTATTTAAATTGTATTTGATTCATTCATTACCTGTGTGGCAATTAATCCTACTAACTATACAGCATGGTAATTTTTTTCTTTTCTGGTAACCATACCTTTTGAGATATAACATGATTATGTGTATACATTGAATATTTTTTTGTTCATAACAAAATTCTAGGGTCACCTAAATCCTCTTGTGTTGTAAGACATTGTGTCATGAGAGATGCTCTTTTACAACAAAATTTATTTTTACAATATGTTTCCAAGCTTCAGTTTATTTTTATTTCGAAAAAATACATAACTTGTACATTTAAATTTATTTGCAATGTCCAATCAAAATGTATTAAATAGATTTACATGTATAACAGTTTTATAATTGTAGGTATTTAAGTAACAGAAACATAATGAATTAACTTGATAAAAATAATTTTCTAAAATTCCTTTAACTAGCTGTATTTGCCAATGCTATACCAATAATACTTAAAACCAAGGAATTTTTCACACTTATAAAACAATGAAATTTATATTGAAATTCTGTTGATAACTAGTTTTAAATATACATTTTGGAGGATTCCTACTACTTTCAACAACTGCGCTGAACTGTAGTTTTCAAATGATGAAATCAAAGATAATACTTGTATTCTAAAAAATTAACTATGTATCCTGGATTTAAATCTCAAAGTTTATGATAACAGAACAATGCAACAATGAGTGTATTTAATTGTAATTCCTAGTAATTTAAACTTTCTGACATTTTAAAAGTACTTGCACGTGCAGAATATCATATATATATGTGACTCCTAAACCAATTTTTTTCTTTCTTTAAAAGTTTCCCTTGATGATGAGAAATTATATATATATATGATACCTTGTTAAAATTTTCATAACCTTAACATAAGCAAATTTTGGTAAAAAAGAAACAGTTTCTGATTAGAAACATGTGGAAAATGTTTATTTATCAGCTTGTAATAAATACTTGCTTTAAAATGGTGTACTACTATTACTGTTATATTGCAATCGGCACTAAAAACCCTAAAAATCTTAGGATGCAGAATGTGGTTTTGACTAGTCAAAGAAGTTTTTTTATGATGTTTTGTGTAGATTAAAAAAAAAAAAAA